>WWET01000284.1:88244-111763 GCA_011038615.1 Limnodynastes dumerilii
ATTTAATTTTTTTCCCCTTAAGCACACAATATAATATGATCTATATATATAAAAATGTATGTACGTATGTGTGTATGTTCCAGTATAACCCTGGAATGCCTGGAGAAATTTACACCAAACTTGGTACACATATGACTTACAATCTGGAAATAAATACTGTGGGGGTAAGACACCCTTAGCACCCCTAGGGGTGGGGATGGGAAGGGGGTGACATGTAAAAATAATCAAAAACAACTGATGCCGTTTAAGTCCAAGTTCAGCCCCCCATCAACATGGGGGGGTGAGAAGGGGTGAAAAATAAAATGTCCAAAATGACCAACATTCGCTAAAGTATCATTTAGAGCGATTACTCTCTGAATCGTGGATGTAACGGTACCTCTAAAATATTGGTTTTCTGTTTTTTGGATTAACTAATTTACGCCACTATTATATAACTTCAGCCTAGGGTCTGACTCTAGTCATTACTTAGAATGAACCTTTAGAAGAGACCTGAGAATCCTTTAGGTGCCCATCCTTTTGGAGCTAGGGAAACTGGTTCTGATTGTCCTGGTTATTATAAAGTGTTTAGCCAGCAGATGATGTCCTTGACTATCAGTGACATTGTGTAGTGTGAACACAGCTTAAGGGCTAACGAAAACAATAAAAATAACAATCTTTAAATAACCTTTGCAAAGAAGAGCAACTAAAATGGTCAATGGCCTGTGTCACAAATCATACCAAGAAAGGCTAGAGGAACTAAACATGTATAGCTTGGAGCAGAGAAGGGAGAGGGGGGACATGATAGCAGCATTCGCATATATCAAGGGTTGTGACCGGCTAGAGGAGGGGGGCATTTTTCAAAGGAGGAGATGTAATAGAACACGAGGACATGAATATAAACTGGAGGGTGGTAGATTCAGAGGAAATGTGTGGAAAAATGACTTCACTGAAAGGGTGATAGATGGAATAGCCTCCCATCTGTGGTGGTTCGGGCTAATACAATAGAACTGTTTAAACATGCTTGGGATAAATATAAAGATATCCTAAATCTCAAACTAAATTGAGGGTAAATAGGGTCTAGGGTCAGTATAGTTTTAAATAAACAACTGGGCAGACTGGATGGGCCATGTGGCTCTTATCTGCCGTCACTTTCTATGTTTCTATGTTTCTAAGCTGATTGGTGACAGTCCGATGAAATTTATTTCCCAAGTTTAGTTGAATAGAACGAACAGAACTCTGTTGAACCTTCTAAAAGGTTGTGGAAATGAATAGAACTCTGTAGAACCTTCTAGAAAGCATCCAACTCATTGAATTAATAACTTGAAGATTTAAACCCGGGCAATGCCGGGCACTTCTGCTTGTCCAGAGTAAAGCTTTGTCCCTAAAACATTAGTGACAACTAAACTGAACAATTACTTTTAACGTGTAAAACAACTGTGTCAATATTACTCTTTGACCAGCAGATGGGAGTCTTGTAAAAGTGAAAAACCTGTTTTGGAAATCTGTGTATCTGCTTTCACTGATTCGTACAGCAAAATACAGAAATACGTTATTTTTTATGGATTTTTCCTCACAACACAGCGTAGCACAACACTAATGCCCCGTCTCATAAAGTATGAAATGAGCTGTTATTTTTATCATCAACTTTATTCATCATGGTTCTACTGGCTGTAAAACTGGGATGATTACTGGAGGCAGATAGGGTTAGAGGGTGTCAGAAAATGCTCATTCTCTGGAACTGTCACATAAAGCAAACTATGTTTCAATGTGACGGGAGTACCCTGTAAGTCTATATGACTGAAATGCTGGCCTGTTATGGAGGATAATTTTCCCACAAATGCTTATTAATGTCTTATTAAAAATCTCTATTAGGGATATTATAATTGAAACCAATAAGCATTTTAATATGCATTGCTTACCATTTTAATTAATCTTAGATATTAATTGAATTGTCCGTGCCAATGACAACAAAACACTTAACAAGGTGTTTTAATTTCATCACTGGAGGAAAATTTACTGGTCATAAATTATACAGAAAGTTTTAAGGGCAGTGGTTTTAAATTAAAACACTTCAAACAATTCTTAGAAAATCTGTTGTAGCCATAAAATGTCTATTTCACGTAAAAAAAATAAAAAGGTTCACATATACAGTCACGTTTTACCGTTAAAGATCTTGCACTATGGTCTTCTGTGTAGTGTTTATGATGGCAACCGCTGGTGGCCCTTTTAACACTTCATATATATTTATTATAATGAGTCACATGAACAAAGAGTGTTTTAGAAAAGTATTTGCTGCCATTGCTACCTAAGGCACTTGGTATACGGCGATATACACAAACTTGGCACAACTAGCAATTATTTGTCCTAAGTTGTGGGTTACAATAAGCTCATTACAGGCAAGACCCAAGCCCCAAAATAAAAATCTCTGTACTTGCTGATGGGTGAACTGCATTAGCACAATAATTGTATTAATGCATTGCACTGCCTCATAAAAGCACCTAAATAGCTTATTACTTTATTAACACTATAGTGCAGGGGTATTCAACCCTCAATATACTTAAAGGCACCCCTAAGACAATAATAATAATAATAATAATAATAATAATAATAATAAAATATATATATATTTTTTTTTGTAGAAAGTCAAATAACTTAAGTATTAAGGTCTGGACTTAAGGACCTCTGAGCGCCACGGCAGTGGAGATGTATTGCTGGTTCTCCGCAGTATCCTAACTCCTGATTGGAGCACAGGATCCTACCTTAAGATTTCCAAACCATCAGGACTGACCTTACTGTACTAATTACAGCCTCCCACATAGTAGAGCACTTCTGTTTCCTGCCCTGTTTCCATCCTGCCATCTGAAATGTTTCCAAAAGGGGATGTTTTCCAATCGCTTGTACTAAATCTATATCTGGCATTGTGTGAAAGAAATAATACACATAAATTCAATTTAACAAAAAATATTTGTATTATTTTGCTCAATTACTTTTCATTCAGCAAACACTTTAAAAGTAAAATTAAACATGTCACATATGCTCCCACATGCTGCATATGCCTCCAGTATGGTCAGATATGCCCCCCAAATAGCAACATTGGGGCTAATCCAGAGTTTAGTTGTAAGGCCAAAACAGGGGCAAGTGTACAGCTCGGGTAAACCATTTTGCAGTGTGAGGGGAGCTAATTCATTTTTAGGTGTTTCACATGCAGGGAAAATACTTTACCTTTGCACATAGAACTCAAATACTGCATAGCTTTAGGGTTAATCTATAAATTACAGTTCAGTTAAGAAACGTCACCTCTCAGTTGTAATTCTGGTTTTACAATTTAAAACTGCCTCACCTTGGAGTTTTAACATGGTATTGCTCAGGTCTACACTTGTACCTAAAAAAAGTTGTAAATGCAGCTTGAAGCAGCCCCATTACTTCCCTGTGTAATGGCTCTCCTCCTTATCCAGGCCCAATCCTCCAACAATCCACACCTTTTTCCACTTACCTTTTGCAGTTTCCTTCCTTGCTGGTGGATATTGTATAGTGGATGGTGTTGTGTACTAGGGAGAGGAGCTGCGTTTTGTATTTTGTTGATGAGACCTCAGGCCAGGTTAATGTAGTGCAGCCTATCTCACTGTAGCCCCTCGTTGCTGGACAGGTAGAAATGCTGTGTTTTGGTAATGTGACTTTAGGCCTCCCTCCTAAAATTGCTGCAGCACACTTTGGTAATTGCTGCTATAGGACATAA
The DNA here is from genome assembly GCA_011038615.1 of Limnodynastes dumerilii. Lineage (NCBI taxonomy): Eukaryota > Metazoa > Chordata > Amphibia > Anura > Limnodynastidae > Limnodynastes > Limnodynastes dumerilii. The sequence goes on from WWET01000284.1 coordinate 91,960, forward strand.
ATATGGGTACAACTGTAATCCTTTCCTTTGTTGGCTTTTAACTTTACCCCCACGGCACTTCCTTGCATTCAACTATGTCCTTTAGAAAGTAAGTCAGAGTGGACCTTCTCTACCAATGTTCTCATTTCTGAGATATGTGATATAACAATATTATGTCATGGTTGCCGACTCTCCCGGATTGTCCGGGAGACTCACGAAATTTGGCAGTTCTCCCGGTATCCTGGGAGAGCAGGCAAATCTCCCGCAAGGGACTTGAGGCTCAGGGTTTTCATGAAACCATGGCCTCAAGTCCTGCCTGGCAACACTAGTTTACTAGTGTTGCTAGGTACAGGGAGGGGACTTGATGACACAAATTGCATCATCAAGACCCACCCCCATCCCTATGAAACCCTGAAAGGGGTAATTGATAGTCAGGGGCGGGACTTAATTTGCATAAATTGCACCATTAAGTCCCGCCCCCTGCATGCATCTATGGCTCCCCTCAGGGAGCTCCCGTAGGGAAGCCTTTAAAAGTCGGCAACCCCGTATTATGTACATTTTTGGTAAGCTCTTGTGTACTTTTTCTCACTTGTCTTTGCAATTATTGCCCAGAACTAAACGATAAGAGAGTCTTCCATCAGTGTGTACTGCACATGCACAAAGGAAATCTGTATCTGCACAGGGAGGCGGGCCAATCACCAATAGCCCTTACAATACGATGCTCCTTTCCGTATGTGGCCTTCCGCATGCAGCTGTGCACTCCGCTCGCATGCAATTCTGGATCTCAAATTCTATATGTTAAGCCTCAGTTGTAGAAGCCGATGTATTAAATTTAAGCGTTTTTCTGGATCCAGTTCTATGTTACTATATATCATTTTGGTTATATTGTAGTTTTAAATCTGTTGCATGGAACTATATAACCCTAGTGGCGTCCTACTGATTAAATAACATTCTAAATACAATAATCTTAGGTGAGGCAGTCTCATCTTATTACACATGATGTTTACTAAGATGATGATCATGTAAATATTGATTGACGCACCAGTGACACACCTTCTTTTCATCACCACTGACTGTCCTGAGGGTGGGGCTTGCAAATAGTAAATTAAGACTGTGTGGAAAATATTACTGGGGAACACAGAAAATAAGCTTTATTAGTATCTCAGCTCTTTCCTATAACCCTGGCATTTCATAAAGCTCCAGTGCTGGAGTTATCCATCAGTTGTTTTCCAGACTTGCTGTCCCCATTGTTCTGTTTGAAGTTGTAAGACACAGCAAGTGGAGAAGAGCTTAGCAGATGGCCCTCTTTATTGTTGAAAGGACTTACCTACATCATAGGTGATGTCTATATCCTGTGAGCATCTGGAATCACAACGTAGAAAACTACACTCCAGGGGCTGCATCATAATTTTATAAATCACCTGTCAATATGTACTGCTCATGCACAGTACATGGCATTGGTCCGATGCTTAAATCTGAGTGGAATTGGGTCTACGCATAGGTATTTTAAACTTCTTTTACATGACCACCAAATACCAGGGTTTTTGGCCAAAAACCTGGGTATTTGGTGGTGATATGAAACATCCTTTTTTTGTAGACCTGGGTCTAAGGACCCAGGTAAAAAGAAGGGTTTTTCCCGGGTCGCACACCTGTAAGGTGGCAATGTGAAAGGTGCAGGGTTGATTTTCAACTTGGGTCCTTCACAAAGACACCTGATTGGACATATTTCTTTACTATTGCTATGGTAATAGTAAACAAATCTGTAGCCAGGGAGCCGCGTGCAGGCTGCATTTTTTAGTACTTATAGGTCTAATTTCTTGTCTGTCTGCCTGCAGTTCTACTATTCGCCACTATGAACTTAGTATATGTATGTCCCCTTTCTGGTCCACAGAGACATGCATGTACTAAGTTCATAGTGGCAAAAAGTGGAACTGCAGGCAGACGATCCAAAATGGAGACCTATAAGTACTAAAAATAAATGCAGAAAAAAAGTTTATTAAAAAAGAGTTATGTCCCATTTATTTTTTTCAGCCAATAAGAGCTCTTCTTTAGGCTGATTGACAGTTGCTTGACAGGGCAGTGCCAGGAAATTCAGTGGAGATGTAAAAGGGTCAGAATTTCCTGGGTTTTCGTGGACTTATAACATGGTTTTTTTTTTTTGACCTGGCATTTTACCCAGGAAAAACCCGGGTAGAAAATCCCGGGATTTTCAGAGGTGGTTATGTGAAAGGGGTATAAGAAAATGCCTTGTGGAACCTGTATATTTTATTTACTTTGCTATGGGAACTATTTTAAACTACAAATACTACCAATGTAGTGAATATGGTCATTGGACTAATTACATTGATTATTCTCCAGCTATGCATCTTAAATAAGAAGGATCCAAACACATGGCCGAATACTCCGCTTTGAAAAAATCTTTGGCATAAGACAAAACACGTCAGAGGGGCTTTACGGTGCACCGTGATTGCCGACTGGTTTTAACACTTATTTGAATCCGTTGCAGTCTTTGGTCCATAGAAGCATTGGAGCACGGACCGTGTCTTACCATTGATGCACTCCTTACCTTCAGCCCTGTGGAGAGCTTCTGTAGCTCATTCTCTGGTCCGCACATTTGCCTTTTGAACCCACCCAAAGTGAGTACTTCATCTAGTGAGCGTTCCATATTTACTCCAGAGGATTCATTTATGACTGAAAGTAATCATCCATGGCACGGCTTGTGTATCCGTTGCGAAGACCTTTCACGAACTGTTTAATACATTTGCTACATATTGCTTTATTGGATCCCTACCTCAGTTTATTCTTAATTAAGTGGAACTACTACTAGTCATATTTACTATACTCACTACAAATAAGGTGGACTTTACAGACACGGATTATATCTCCAACAGTCTGCTCACCCCCCTTATTTATCTATTTATTTTAATGTTTGTTTATATAGTTGGTTTTATCAACTGTTTGCGGTCATTTGTTGCAAATAAATATGTATTGATTTTATCTGTTGCATAGTTTTAGTTCTCATTCAAAATCTAGTTAAGTGCTGTGTCCATTGTTTTATTTGTTTTTCCTCCCTTATTTACACGAGAAATACCTCGGTGTACTCTGTGACACCTATTGTCTGTGTTTTCTACGCATAGGTATTTAAATGATACAGTAAGGGCTGGGCTAAACCCTTCAGTATGATTCAGTAAAGCCTCAGCAACTAAACCCTTAAAGTTGGATGGAGTGTCCGGGAAGCCTTCTGGAAGTTTGACAGCAGCCTGGAGCTACGTCCTGTTCATTTTTTTTAAGATTGCAGCAAAAAGTGTCATCACGGCCACAAACCATTGCACAGCGCGATTCGATGCCCCAAGACCTCTGCATTAAGGTGTTTCCTAAGCATGATCCTTAATGACTTCTAACACATTGGGCCAGATCGAGAGCTACGTTTCCATTACGTTTCATGACGTAGCGTATTTACACTAGCGTAGTTACTATGCACACCCATAGGCACTCCCCTTGGCTGTACGTACTTTTGCCGTTTTACGCTTGCCAAACCCTACCTTAACTTTTTAAAGCGTAAGTACTGACGTACGTTAAGGCTTCACGCACGTAGATGTCTAAGTCACACCCATACTGTACGATTTAAATGCCTCACCCCGCCTCCAAAGCGTAATTACGGGTGTCATATGGCTGTCACGCGACTTTGTTCATAGTTACGCTGTTGATACGATACTGGTACGTACGTTCAGTTACGTGGCGTAACATCTGCTGCGCACATGCGCAGTACATACAAAACAGCGTTTTTACATCACCAGCTAGCGGAAACACGCTAGCGTATGTAGCTCAGGAACTACCCCATTGTCTCATTGCCAGCAGATTTATTATGAATGAAGAATTGTAAACACCCACAGGTTGTGATCCTGAGCCAGAAAACAAAGGTACAAGCGAACACATCGCTAACCACTCCTTTCACACGGACGGCCTTCCGAGACCCATATGCCAGCTCAAAATTCTGACTTGCGCAAATGTAAAATAGTGGCGGCATGTGTATTGTGTACTGATCAGGCAGCATGCATACGTGAAACACACGAAGCGAACACAATACAATCCTTCAGCATGAAATAGGGGAAATCCGCTCCTGTGAGGAGACTTGGAATACATACTTTAGGAAATCTTGCTAGATGTGTATTACATTGTTGTCTCTAAACCTTAACCCTCTTTTGAAATGACATTGGACTGGAGCCTGATGGAGTAGCCCAATGTGAGTGGATCGATAGGTCTGCTATCAGGTTGCTGTGCACTTTTCGCCAGCAGGACCCTAACTAATTTATGCATCAGCCCCACAGAAAGCAGGGCCGGGGTGTAAAGGAGGATCATGTGTATGGGCTTATCCAAGGCCTTACTGTATAATTTAGATCCCCCCACCCACAATGCATACATGCTTTAGGCATGCAGCCCCCCTCCACCAGGCTGATCGTTAGAGCACAGAAGTCTGGACTTTAAGGATCCCGATCCGTGGTGAAAGCGGTATCGCACACATGGATGAAAAATGCGGCCGTTTTCCACTTGGAGCCTGTGGGTTACGGCCACAACTATTAAATCGGTATTCGGTCCAATGCTATTTTACTTTATCCTTTTTCTATTAATGGCCTTATTTATTTCTTACAGTTTATTTTTTATTTGTTACACATTCGTCTCCACTAAAGCGTAAACTACAATAGAAGCGAAATATAGTGACAGAAAATATTTCAGTGTTTACTAATGTGTGGTAAACAGATGGAGATTGCACAACTCTATTGTAGACACAGCTGTTATGACAATAAATCTTTGGAGAGGACACAAAAGAAAATAATATTGTGATGTAGGGACTAAAGGTGACAATTGCATTTCAAGAAGGAGCTGCAAAATCTGGTCCCATTGTTCATTTATTTAATGCAGGTGTAAATTATGAAGCATTATTTGAACGGAATAAAAGGTTTGTAGAATACTTCTCCCAAGGGAATATTCAACACCGGTGTTCATACAAAACGTGTTCGGTTTATTAATAATGAAAGTACAAAGGGCAAACTGAAGAGGACATTGCCTCACACCTGCCAGTACGTAACAACTTGTGCTCTAGAAGAGAAGTGTCAGCATAGGAGGCCAAGATTACAACCAGGAACATAATTCCACGTAATAACCAAGTACTCTGGATTTGACCATGTCACACCTACACAACACTATAAAATGACTATTAGTGTGAAAGCTGTGAAATAAAACATGCATATGAAAATGAAGCACACTACAATGCAAAGAAAAAAGTGATCAAACCTGACAATACAGGACTCTTGCTGGATCTAAAATTACGTGCGGGAGAGGGGAGGCCAAACCCCTTGCTTGCATTGCCTTACAGTACCAAACCCTTACCTTAAAATTTCTGATGCACAAAATGGGCACACATTGGACGTCTGGATAGCCCCCCTTCACTAGCATACAAGAGCACTGCACCAAGTCCAACTCCACCATCGTAATCACAACCAGTAGGGAAGTCTTTATTCAGATTCATACTGGAATCTAAATTTATGTTATTCTGACATGTTACATCAACACTATGACCCTCTCATCATTGTCCTGTAGTAAGATGATGTATGAAGTTTTGTTTTAGGGCTTCATGATATTTAGTTACATTTAATGGATTTCTCCTTGCAATACAATGCTATCCAGTCCATCTATGGTGTGTTAATCTTCTCTGGCATGACATAGTGAGATCACGGTGTATGTGGTATGAAGTCACGGTGGCATAACCATTTTGGGAAAAATGTGATTGAATGAACAAAGCACATGCTGGGAACAGTCAGGGCTGGTGTAAGTGTATTTAACAACCCAATGAAATTACCATTCCTCTGTAAAGAATGAAAAATAGCTGTAAACTATTATCCAGAAAGGTTTCTTATAGCTCACATAAGGGGGAATTAAGTAGAGGGTATCATTTGGGGCAGACAAGGCCTAAAACAGAGAAAAAAAACCAGTTTCTTAAAGCAGGAGAAGCTGACAGTCATTGAACTTTGTGTTGCTTATCACAGATATAGACAAATAATATTTTACGAAAAATATGAACAGATATCATGCTAACTAATGCTTATAAACTTTAATAACATTTGAGAATACCAACTTATAAATATATTCCTGTATAATAATATCCTATTAGCATATAAGACAGAAATATCTGGCAGAAAGCACAGAGTAAACAGACACATTTTATGTTAATACTTTATTAGTGTTATCAGTATTTCAGCTTCTCAGTTGGACAAAACAATGAAAATGGAATAAAGTTTTCCTTTTGACGCAATAAAATGGCTATTTTGCTCTATGCTCAAAACAAAATAATAAAAAAAAAAAAAAAAGTGGAAATAGCATTCATAAAACAAGTAGGTGTATATCTACAATGACTGTACAACGATATGAACACTCCATAACATACGTTCTATAAATAGTTGTAAGTGACAGTGTGACCACTGCAAGAGAACTTAAGTGAATAATAAGACTTATAAAACAAGTCCTTTAAGTGCACCCATCACCCACACACTGCGGAGGCAGCCATTTTGTGGGCTAAACCATTATTTATGATAATTCAATCCTGGTTTAGAATCAAGAAAAGCAGTATACACTGTCTGCAGGTGAAGAGTACATAATAAACAGATACAGCAATACAAGAAATGTATTTAAGATTACAACCAAATCTCTATTTCCACCCTTAAACATGAATACAGATTGCAGTCATTTCATGCGTCAAAGCAGCATTTTCTTAATGATAACTTTTAGGACACCTTCCTGTGGTATTTAGGTTTAATTCTAAATCATGTAAAATATTGAACAAAAAGGTACACTATTCCCCAATATTACAAATCCTAAGATTTAAGCAAGCTCCTTTTTCTGTGCGTAGCTTGGGTGGTATAAAGAAGGCAGTACTGCCATATATATAGGCTTAAAGTCAGCTGACCTTTGAGATATGTTTAAAAGACTACTTATTTTTACATTAAAATGCCCAATGTTTAGTCCCATTTTGAGGTTTCTGTATCCACGTCATTGGTGTTATTACAAACTTATAATTTAAGGATCACAGAAGGTAAATGGAGTGTTAACTTTAATTCTACTGATAAAAAAATATGATTAAGTTACCAGCACACTAACTTATTCCCTATTCTCAAAATTAACATATCTGAAAATATTGGAAAAAAAGTTCAAGAGAAGTGAAACCACCAATATAAATGAAAATATTGCACATGTTAAAGAGAGAAAATAGATTGTAAAAACCTGTACACATTTGTATAGCATCATAAATGTCAAGTTTTATCTAACACCATCAGCTTAACACTTGGAAAGGAGTCAAACCAAAGTTAATGTTAATTAGATTAAAAAACAAAACAAAAAAGATTAAGGCTAAAAGAAGTGCATTTGTTTTGGACAATGGCACAATATATTTCCAGCAACTAATCAAAGCACCCGTATGCCGAATGGTACTATGCAGACATACAAGTCCAGCGTTTACATACCATATTGTACAATCAATTAGCAGGATTTTATGCAGGGATAATGGACTAACTGCAGATTGATTTTATGCTTCGCTTCACAGTCGGGCACACAAAATATTGAGCAGCACTCCATAGATTTGTGAAATAATGAAAAACCTAAATTACAGATTTAAAAAAAATATATAAAATTCTTACAGAACATTTTACACGCGTAAAACTCTGAATGCCACTATATTAATCAATGTACAATGGCTATTTCACATACATAAAGATACTTACTAATAGAGTCAAATAGCACAGTATAAATATTGAAAACAGTGGATGGAGTGAACGGTTATGCTACACAACATACTCCAGGGTCAAAATCCCCAGCAATGACCTACAGAAAGCAGACTACAGGAAACCGCTAATATACTGAAAGCGCTGCTGGGATGAAGACATTGAGACGCATTACATAAAATGCTCTAGCTGATGCAGCTAGCTAAAGCCTCCTAACAAAAATGTAAGGTGCATTGCAAAGGAATGGGGCTACTTAAAAATATGCATCACTTTCTGCTGGTGAAAAGTAAAATATACCGGTTACTAATGATAGTAAAGGTGTTTTTTTTTCGTGTGCCACCATTTTATGGATCTCTGATGTCCTACTCTATTATGGTTTGTGATTAACGTCAAGCATAATGTGCTACATACTGGCGACACAATGTCAATGCTGTCCATTTACTGCAACAGTTAATAGCCATCTGTCATGTAATGGTCATTAAGTGCCAACGCTTCAGTATCAGTTCATAAGCGCATACTGTATGAAAAATAAACAACTGATTACATTTTCTTTTTGGTTTAAAGACAGGGATTTCTAGGTGGACAAACAATGATCATCGTTAAATCTTCCCACTACATTACCAGGGAATAGCATGACTTTTCATCTCAAGTCTCAAAATAGAAAAATACATTTTTCAAAGAAAGTGCCACTGTGACTGGCATTGCCATTGTGCTGGCATGATCCTTTCCCTCACCTAGGATGATCTGCTGGGAAAGCACATGTCACTATTCAGCGTTACTACACACAGGCCATGTACAATAGTTATAAGCGTCCATGTTGTAACCTCAATCCATGTGTAGAGCCTTGATACTGTGCAATGATTTGAAACAACAGAAAACAACCCCGCCCCACAAAAGAACACTAAAATAAAAACCCACAAAACATCAATAAATGGTCACTTATAGATGAAGAAGTGAAAATGGCAATACAAAAAGAAGCAGACATTGTCGATTGTGACTTTTAAAAACAAAGAAATCTAAAAAAAAAAAAAAATTTTGTACAAAACAAAAATACCCAAACATATTAATGAGCCTGTCCCATAATGTACCCACACTACACAAATCAACAGGAAGTTCCATGATAATGAACAAGCAGAGGCTTGGTAGACCAATCCCTTTCCAGACACTTTTCCTTTATTGACCACTGGAACCACTAGTTGCCATCTGCTATAGAATATTTGTCTCGTCATATTCAGTCTTTACGCACACTACATCAACGCGGGCTTCTCTCAGCTTCAGCACAATCTTCCTTGATCCTCCAGCATAGCAATGGATTTGTGCTTGAACAATAATTATAAAAATACAATGTTACTAAAGCACCTGCTCCCGTCATGCTTTTCTCTATTGGAATCCAGAAGGTCTTGCGTTTTTTTTCGGTGTTGTGGATGCACCAAGTTAAGACATCTACAATCCCACATTGATTAATGGTTGTACAACAGGTAGAATGAATAGAGCCACACAGGCTATGGATGCATTGTTATTCTATATGACACAATAGGAGAGGTGCAGAAACACCAGCAAGCGTTTTGGAGTCCCAGAAATTATGTCCAAACGATCATTCCCGGTTAAAACACTGCAGCGTCTTTAGGGTGACGACTTGACCGGCGGGAGTGTCACCTTTTCTGTAAGGCAGGTGCTTGAGAAGATTGCTGTCTCTGTTTATATTTCCGCATTCGTTCGGATTTGGAATGCAGTTTACTAAAAAGCTCGTGGAACTTACATTGTGAAAATAATGTTTCCAGAAAACCCTCTAAAAAAACATACACAAGTCTCCTGTTCAGCTGGGTTTGCTGAAACATTTCAAAGACACGAAGGATACCCTTCCGAGTTGTTTCTGCCCCAATGATGTGCTTCAGTTCATCTAAAAAAGAGGAAGTTTATTTACTTATTACACAGTAAGTAAAACATTCAGCGACAACTTACAAATAATGCAAAATGTAAAATGCTTATTAAAACCCCAGTGTTATGCATCTCTATGAATCCTTATTTATTTACCGGAGCCTCTATATTTATCCAAAAGGTCACGTAGGCCATTACCATGCACCAAGTTGCAAGGCACGTCAAGCATTGGGTGTACACTTGCACCCAACAATGCGGACAGACTGGAGACCGCTGGTTCATACCATAACTCAGTATTAAGCTGGGCAAACAATCAGGTAATGTTAAATATCTAGCCACTGGCCTTATTGTGTAGTGTATGAAATGGACAGATTTGTCGTAACGCAGAATGGATCAAAAACCACAGTTGCTGGGGACAGCACAAACTTAGGTCTCGGTTGCTCGAGACTTAAGTAAGTGCTTGAAATTAGTTACTCCTGGGCTAAACCATGTTGATTGCAGGGGAGTCATATTTCATCTGTATTAGAGTTGAGAGGTTATGTTTCCTATCCCAAGTCTAAATAACAGTGTGATCGTAAAGCTGGCCAGTATCGGCGTGTGCAGTAAGCAATTCAAAGATATATCCCTGCAAGTAACTTGACTCCCTCTGCAATCAACATGGTTTAGCCCAGGAGTAACTCATTTCCAGCACTTAGTTAAGTCTGGATCCAGCCATAGTGTATTGCACACTTCATTGCAAATATGGTGTAACACTAGTACGTAAAAAGAAAACCTCTTTTGTTGCTGCAACATTTAGTACTTATTTAATAAGTTTAAAGCTACGGGTAAATAAAGGAATGGTGTTTATGTTACCTGGCATAACTTCCAAAAGCTTGGTTTTCGCGGCAACTCTTGTACGCATTCGTATACTGCGGTCTCTGCGAGGCATTGTCTCTGCCAATATTCCATTCGGCCAAAATGAGTCTCTGCAATGAATAATCCAGTGACATTTAATACATACACTGTATACAATGGAATGATGACATTACTAATCGTTTGGTACACAAACAAATGTGTCAGCTAAAAGAAATGATTGTCAGGACATTTACAAAGGGTACAAGAATTAGCATATCTCAAAATAAAATAAACATTTAAGCTGGAGATTTCTAAATAGCAGATAACGACATGGCAATAAAGGAAAAATTAAAGAGCAAAATATCTCCGTTTTTTTTTTACCAACAAGTTACATCATATAAGATGAAGGTAAAATTCTGAAGACGATTGGCCAACAGCAAGATGCATTATTTTTATTTCCTAATTAAACTACATAGTATCTAGGGTTAACATGAATGAGTCACTTGGGTGTGAATTCAGGTCAAACTGGAGTGTGTAGTTGGTGTTTAATTTGCAGATTAAGGTGTGTTGAAGGTTGGGACTAGAATGTCAAAGTGGAACCGGCTTATCTCTAGAAAGTGAGGCAGATACATCCGCTCCGTAATATTACAGCAACAGTCTTAAGGTTCATTTGAAAGTCTGTAAACTCAATATTTCTGTAACTGGTAGTCATTCATTATGCTTCATTTTGAGAATAAAGAACAAAAACACCCAACCTCAAACAAGATGTACTCAAAACACTATCAAATTTACCCTTACCTCCCCAAATGCCCCATCCACAACGCTCAAATCTACTGCCAATCAAACCCCACACGTCATTGGTTAATTTCCCTACTAAAAATTTGAGGAAAAGGCTTTGGTGCACAATACAATGCATTCTTAAAGACCACATATACGCAATCTACGTAACAAAACGATACGCAGGTTAAGTAAAATAGTTACTACGCATGCATAGTAGCTATTATCGGTAAATTCCGGACATATATGCAATACGTCTGGGATTTTGAATTCGGCCCATTAATTCTAATGTTCAGTGGTCTTGTAACACCCCGAGACATACTCACTAAAGTCTTACAATGTTGGCTCCTGGCAAATATACATGCAGAATAATATGTTTTATTAGTATTAAAGTCAAATATGCTAAACAAATAACTAATCATTGGGGCTTAAAAAAAAAAAAAAAAAAATCCATAACCCATGTATTCCACTTAAGAGATCCCCAAACCTTAGATTACATACTGGTAATAGAAGTAGCTCACCTGAAATGCTTTACATAATCTGCTACTTGGTCAGGAGAGGTCATGGACTCCACATGATCAACAATTTTTCTGTTGCAAACACAAAAGATATAAAAAGAAGTAAAAAGATTTACATAAAGCTAAATTCGCAGATATTGCTTTTGGTAGAAAATATTCTGGTGTAATACATTTTGTGAAATGAATAGCTGTACAGTATGATTAATATTCAACTCCACCAAAGCATTTTCACCTATTAATGGTGTCTCCATATGTTGCTCTAATGAGCTGTTGAAGGAGGCTGGTAATTTGTCTTCTTAACCACTGATTTCTTTCCTTCAGGTCAAAGACTTCATCCATGAGCAGAAGCATCACTCGTAAGGGAATATTGTCATCGACCTAACAAAACAAGATTTATATCACTGCTTTGTTGATATATTACACAGTAAGTCGTAAAGTTCTTCAAGCTTAATCACCACCCATTTTATATATCGCTAAGTGTGATATAGTGCTGCTCTACAAAATCTTAGAAGCCACCTATTCAAGCCTTATTGTGATTGCATTGTGTGAGGTGAAAGGATTAAATGTTCTGTTCAACCATCTTTAGATGATTCTATACCACTAATACACTGGGTCAACCAAGGTAATAGGCAAGAAACAGAATCCATTTTATTACTGAGAGATAGCACGGTGTGTGCTATGAAGTCAGTTGCAATGTTGAAACTATTGAGAAATAAACATCCTGCAGCATATCACTGCCAATAAAGCAGCAAGTCTAATGACATATTTACATATTACTATAATTACTTCTAATGACATATTTACATATTACAAGAGATTGAACTAAATAAAACCAGACTATGCTTTATAATAAAATGACTAATATTTTTGTGTAGAACACTATTGGCTATTTGCACATTTGACCAGTAATGCATAAAGCACAACCTAAGGCACTATGTTCATCAAACTATTTAGAAGATGTAATATCTGTTTCACAAGATGAGAATTCTTTGCAATAATGAACTAAGCACCTGATCGTTTTACAGCCATGACGAAAAATGCAAAGTTCTATAATACAGAGGCATTTATCAAAGTGATGGTAATGTGGGGATGTTCAAGACAATGCGGAATGCTTTGATGTGACATATAAAAACTCCCAGTGGAGGGACAGGTGCAGATTTATGACGATGACCAATATCCATATAATCACCAATAATGCGTTTGCTGTAAGTTCTAACCACACAGAAAACATTTTTTATTCCATCATTTGAATTATAAAGGGAAAATATTTGAACAAATGCATATTTTGGAATCAAGAGAATATTGCCTCATTAGAATACATCATTTGTAGTTAAGGTGTAAAAATACATTTATTATCATGTTATCATCTTGATCATTTAAGATGAAGGCTTGGTAAATTGCATTCCCAGACATGTCAAGGGTAAGTAAACGTCTATATACACTATTTCCTCTACATAATTGTGCTGATTAGTATGTAAGTAACAAGTAATCTTTTCTATGCGAGTAATGAATAACCTACTGAAAATAAATCTACAACTAAAACTGTTTTAGTTTACTATAATAATGATTATTATGTACACTAAGACCCTCTAAAATGAAGAAATATTGGAACATGTATTGCATGAGCTTATTTTATTGCTACCTCTGAAGAGTACAATTGTATCCATAAAATACATTTTTATTAAGCAACATGAACAAGACCCAGAGTTTGAAAATAGCAGCAAATTAGGTGGAAATTTACATCTGGGAAAAACCATATTGAATTGCAGGGGAGGCACTGAATATAAGAGTTGATAAGGGATGTTTCCTAGACCAAAGGCCAGATTTACTAAGCTGAGGGTTTAGAAAAATGGAGATGTTGCCCATAGCAACCAATCATTCTATCTCTCACTTTTCTATTACATACTAATGTCAGCTAGAATCTGATTGGTTGCTACTTTTCCAAACCCGCAGCTTAGTAAATCTGGCCCCAAGACTAAATAAGAATTTAAAAGAAAAGCTGGTAAGTATCTGTATGCGATAAGCAAAAGAAGAGTATTCTCCCTGATTTCAAATAACAACATTAATTGGAATCTCCCTGAATATCAACATGGTTTTTCCCTAGTGTAACTTTCCATCTGATTTCCCCTTATTTTTAAACTTTCCATCCAGTGCCATGTAAATAAAATAAAACACCACCTGAAGATACAAAGATGCAGATCTTTTTGATTAAAGCTTTAATACAAGTAACAATAGTTTAGAAGGGTGTTGAATAAAGCAGTATTACTGGATGCGGTTGCCAGTCTGGACAGCCCTATTTTTGAAATTGATACAGTCGCCAGCTGAGTGGCAGCTACATCATTGTTAGAAAATGAAGGAAAATAGAAAATTGCTATTGGTAACGGAAACCTATTTGACCATTTCCAATAGCTACAGGCTGGAGTGGGCTATAAGTTAAAGTTAGTTGACCGGACTCACAACCAATTTTTTTATTTTTTTTTTACTTGCGTGCCTATTTTTAAGTGCAGAGCTAATGCGCACGCGTTGTAAATATTTTATGCTATCTATGTAGCGTTTCGTTCTTTAAAGACCGCATCTACACAATCTACGTAATGAAACATTACGCAGATAGCGTAAAATATTTACTACGCATGCGCATTAGCTCTGCACTTAAAAATAGGCAGTAAAAAAACAAACAAAAACAACGTTGTGAATCCGGTCCAGTGTGTCGCTGACGCAGTTATAATGTTAGGGTTATGCTAACAGACTTTCCTTTTGGCAGAGAACTCTTTGAGACTGCAGCAGTTGCATCACCGTCACTTTATACAATGCAAACTGCCGGCAGTCCATTCAGCTGCCGTACGAAAAATAACAAAAAAAATAAAAAAAAAACAAATATTAGTTACATTTCCGAAGTACCAAAGTACCAACTATATGATTTACATCATGTTTAAGGCTAAGTGCATCCAATAGTTATTCAGAAGTAGGTAACATCACACTTTATATATGGTGTGCCGCTTTGTGTGACTCCACATTATGAACTGTTCTCAATCATTACCCTTTCCTCAAACACACACTAACATAATGCACTGTCTACAGAACGTAAGCTGCACTGTCTACAGAACGTAAGCTGCACAAAATGAAGAATTTGGAAATTAAAATCTTTTGTCTTTTATGCCTAAGACAATATTAGAAACATAAATATCTCAGATATTTACTCACATTGTCATCCAGTTGTGCAGACACACGACAGTGTTCAGGATCTGAACCAGTTTTTGGTACAAGAATAGGAGCCTTAAGACAAAAGTAAAAAGCATTTTTTTAATCAAATGTAAAAATCCTTTGGTACTACAACTAGCACAATCTATTATACTGTAGACTCGATTAAAACCACGGTCAACCCACCACATTTTAAAAAAGGGCCCATGTATATGCCATAACCTGAATACACTCGACCGATAATTCCAACAGAAAAAAAACACACACATAACATAGCTCCAACATGTTAGGTTTAAGTGTTGTGTCATACTGTAATGGGCAAAATAAAAATATATGCAATGGCTGCAAGGGTTTTAAGAACTCTGAGGCTCTATACAGATTGGCGGACAGGTGTGTCACTTTGTTTTGTCGATAACTGCTACGTACATTGCTTAACAAATTCTAGTCATTAGGAAACAGGTCTGCAGTATTCACACAACATGTACAGTCAAGAAACAAACCTTAAACAAGGATTGCTTTAGATCTTGTCCAAGTCTTTCAGACATTTTACCCATGTTATTCATCCCTTCAGCCAAACTATCTGGTATGGATTTTACAGCATTTGACATGTTCCTCATGGAATTGCGCAATGGATTTACAAATGTATCCATCTAACAAATACAACAAAAGATAGCAAATATAAAACCAATGTGACACTGATAACAAATACATACGGAAAGTTCTTCTAACTTGTCACTGAGAGAGGGGTGGAAAGAGAGGGGGGTGGAAAGATGGATGAGAGGGAGAGTGAGTGAGAAAGAAATGTAGCCATTTATATTCATTTTGTATGTACCAATGGGTACATAAGGAATTATGGATTATTAAACAGACTGCCAGAAGGCCTGTTAGTTGGGCAACATAAAAGACATAAGAAATGAATGCTACATGTTTGGTATGTTAAATAACACTTACACTAAAATCATGATTTATAATGAATGCTTTCCAATGACCAATGCTTTCGTCATGCCCTATTTTCCCCAAGCTGTAAGAGAAGAGATAAGCATACCTTACGGGCAAAATCCCCTTTCCCTTTATTGTAGGCTTTGTTCTCAAGGAAGTCAAATACACAGTGGGCAAGAGATGGGCAGGCCTTCAGCAACTCAGAAGTTAGTAACAGCTAGAACAAAATAAAAACGAAGATCACACCTTTGAAGTAAATAAAATAATAAAATAAAGGAAATTGTACTCATTCAAAAGGGAAGAGAATACTCAAGTCTCTTTCTCAGGAAGACCAATACCTGTAAATACGCATTCAGATCTATTTTTCTCTTTTCTAAAAACTCTTTATCCATATTGTTGAAGGTCTTCTTCCCAGGTAGTTTCAGGAGACTGCCAAGGTTTTCAAACTGAAATGAGTAAGATAAGAAAAATAAACTCCCTACATTCCCATGTTCAATTTTAAAACTACACAATATAGTGTTTAGAAAGACTTTGAGCATAATAATATTATTCATATGCAGCAGTAGTCATTTATATCCTGTGTCTTGGTGTGCATCTGCATTTTTGACCTGTTGTGTGACTTATTAGAATAAATTGTATTTTTTATATATGTACCACTCGCTTTATATTGTATTGTTTATAATAAGTGTGGAGTGCAGCTATTACT
This sequence comes from Limnodynastes dumerilii, assembly GCA_011038615.1. NCBI lineage: Eukaryota > Metazoa > Chordata > Amphibia > Anura > Limnodynastidae > Limnodynastes > Limnodynastes dumerilii. The sequence goes on from WWET01000284.1 coordinate 108,561, forward strand.
TTTATTAAAAAAAAAAAAAATCTCAGAAAGAACAGAAGTTTTGCATACATAAGTGGAAAATGTACTTTATAGCTATTCATTAGATGACAATGCTTGCTCAAATACACATAAAACAAACAAATATACTCTAGGCAAATGTTAAATGCTACTGGTTGCTAAAGGTAAATAAATGACTATTTACTACATAAACCACTATAGCATGGTTAAGCTGTTTGGGAAAAGGTGGAAGCAGCTCCCATATAGACAGTTAAAGAATGTGTTCTGCAACTACATCTCCCAGCATGCTTTGTCATATATCAGCTAAGCATATGCAGTTTAAGCATACTGGAACTTGTAGTTTCACAACACCTGGAGAGCCACAAGTTAGCCAATCTGGTCTTATATTATCAAAGTATTTTAACAGCATATACAGTCAGGTTACCTTCCTGTATATGCTGATAAAACACTGATAATAGCCCATATTGCCAAATATGCCGAAATTTAGCCCTTTCATATCAAGTCAAAGAACTAACACCCTGACACAGAAATTGAAAGGTTACTCAAGCTCGCTCCTTTTGTAACTTGTCCTCCGAAAAATGATATGAAAGAAAGCACTTGTTATCCCATTGATTGCCATATGTTTAATATAAAAAAAAATGTTCTATAAGAACTAAACATATGATATAACAGCTCTGAAACATTTTAGGTTATAGAAGAGGAAAAACTATTTCAAGACATTCGTCAATGAGCATAGAACAGGTAATTTATAGCTCTAATCGTACATTCTGCTGTGCTGGGGTACAAGCCATTGGAAAAAAAGGTTATTTTTCCATTTTAGAACAATTACTGAATTCAGTGGGTGGGAACAACTGTTAAGCCTTGGGATCAGGAGTTTATGGACAGCTGGAAGGAGGATATAGCATGTTCACATTGCCTCATCCACTTTAACAATGGCTCTTAGGAGGTCAATTTAGGTTCAAAATACGGTTAGACGTGACATTTAGATGACAATTTTAAAGAGCAAACAATGGACACTTAAGAGGATATGAAATACGCCCCTGCAATATGCCACAAACCACCTTTAATGGCTGCATGACAAAGAGGCCATTGTGCACTAAAGCAGTGAGCTGACAGACTATTATGTGTTAATACTATCAATAATATTATTTAACTGTGGTGGCGATATTACAAAATCTTTTCAGCGGGGCAATCCCTTATACCATCTGAGAATTTAGTTTGCATTTTACAAGAACTTTATAAAACAATATAAGAAACCAGTAAAAGGCATATTTCTGGTGGCACATAGCAATGCCTCCAGCTGTTTCCAGCTCAGACCTCACAGAGCCATAAGCTTTTGCCTAAAGCCCATACGTTCAATTCCCAAGCTCAGTTTTTCCTAACTAAGCTCTGTGACCGATACAACAAATGATCTGAGCCACTGTTCCACACCCATTCTCCTGCTACTCTCAACATTTGTCTCGAAACGAGCCAGAATTCTGTTACAAGATAAATAGGATTTCCCTTCTCTATAGAGCTCTGTGATATATTATTGCCAAATCCCATAAGTGATATTCCACAAGTATGGTAAGATGCAATGTACAGATGCAAATGAAATAAAAATAAGTAGTAGTGAGGTAAAAACAAAGTGTACATTAGATTGAGATAGATATGAGATAGATATGAGATAGATATGAGATAGATATGAGATAGATATGAGATAGATAGATAGATAGATTAGATAGATAGATAGATAAAATATTGCCTACACATGGGTGACAGTCACAGTTTTGGCTACATCAATACTTTAATTCAATGCACCAAAAAGCAGCAATAATACAAAGGCACAGTAATTGTTTGTTCTTCATAGTGAAAGGACATGTTGCAGCCTTCTACCTTCTGGGTCTGTTAGCCAAATGTCTGGCAATACTGTATGCATTCCATAGTTTCACTTTTATGAATTAATTAGTGTAATGTGCCATAACAACAGCGTAGGTATCAGGTGAGTATCACGTTTTTTCCCCCCTTGGCGCCACCATGATCTGAAGAGTGGTACTACGCCACTGTACCACACTCAACTTAATTCTTCACCCTAACTCAAGCATCCAATATTTAATATATGTCCCCTGGCCATCTACCAGATTGTAAAGCACATCATAGTCTGTATTTAAAATGATCATATCAGTAAAAATTATTCCTACGCCATACCTGTTCTGTGATCCTCATGTGGAAGTCATGGAAGTCGCTGTAACGCCGATAGGTTTTCCATGTTTCTTCAATGCCATCTACGCCTCGCCGCTGGACCGTGATAGCATACAGTGCATAGGTTTTGCCATGTTCATTACAAACTCCTGCCACGGCATATGGGTCACAGTCAACATGAACTGGTAGTATAAGTACAATGTACAGGACCAAATACAAGCGGAAAAATATAAACCAAGGGGATAGAAGCAGAAAGCATGAAATGGCAGGTGGAATGGGCAGAGCGTGAAATAATAAAACCACATAATGTTATGTTTATATAAATATATAAAATCTACGTCACCTGGCTACAGTGGATACAGACATTAGAGCCTCTAACTGACAGCATACAGATAGGATGCATTGGAACATTGGTTCGGCCCAGACAATGGCTGCCTCCTCTGTGCCTTAGCAGTATCCCATTTTAAATTATACCTAAATTGTCTCAACATTATTTTGTAGTCATTACAATACCCACTAAAGTATACAACTTAGTTTACAGTGTAGCTTCAGCTTAGTACTACCTACATTGACCATACCATTCATTAAACAGAGCAATGTTTCCCATTGGAGACATGAGAGGCCCATAAATCTAGGTCACAAATTAACAAAAACATGTATTCTTAGAATGCATATTAACAGCACCTATACTTTGATTAGCTGTGCTGCTGCATATTCCCAGCTTCCAATTCACTGCCAATTACTAATAAACTTACTATCAGGGTGGGATTTATTTGTTAAAGTATTAGCTATTTCCTCTCTAATAAATAATAGTAAACAATAGGATCTTAAAATGAACCTCAAGAATGCGCTGGCTTTTCATCTGCTCAGACAGAGAACACATTACGTTTCAAGGCAGCTGGTTTCAGCTTTCATATGGTATTTGACACGCCTATTAAAAGATTTATGATTCAGGGAAACATTTAACACTGTCAAGAAATCACTGTGTACGCCATGACGTGTATATTTGATATTGCCCAGCAGGA
>WWET01000284.1:111789-122533 GCA_011038615.1 Limnodynastes dumerilii
GAATCTTATATCTATACCAAACTACACATATAACACAGAAATATGCATTCTTTTCTGACAATATATGTCCATGTATATAATATATTGTAAGGTTTAGGCACCTTACTGGGGTAGAGTGCAGCTGCAGGTCATTTAGCGCTGGTTAGTGGTACAATCTTTTTGTTTTAATGTATATAATATATGCCCTCAATACAAAGTTAGCAATTATAACATAAAAGGTAGGTTCTTGTGGGGTCCTTAGTGTATCAACATACTGTATTTACACAGCCTACTTCAGAAACCGTTACAATGGGCTGGATCCAGACTTAAGAAGGAGCTTGTAATTAAGAATAAATTTACACCTGGGCACAACCATGTTGATTGCAGGGGTAGTCAAGTTAATTGTATTCTTTGCATGCAGGGATATATCTTGCTTACTGCACACAGATACTGACCAGCTTTACTATCACACTGTTATTTAGACTTGGGTTAGGAAATATCACCTCTCAACTCTAATACTGTTTGCAAATGTTGAAATATGGCTCCCCTGCAATCACCATGGTATAGCCCAGGAGTAACTTTTCTCTCTTAATTACAAGCCCCTTCTTAAGTCCAGCCCAATGTCTTGTAGGTTAAAGTCATTATCATCAACACAAAAGGTCCCATTTACAAATGTGTGTATGAAAGTAGATCATGCAGCAGAAATAAGTGAATACTGGATTCTCTTATCAGACTATACTGTCTACTATAGCATATAGTTTACAATAAAACGATGAGGCGATAGATCATCCACTTACAGGATACACACACCTGCATATAGTTTTTAAATCAGCATTTTTTTGTCTCTCTTATATTTCCCAGCTCACACACTGCAATTCCTCACAGGTGATATTGCACCTGAACAGGAGATACAATTTTGCTGCAGAACACAGTATGAGTAGGAATCTATTAGTGGATCTCTGCGTCAGCGCTCAATCATACCCCTTGCTCGCATGGACTCCCAACCTCAGGACCCTAGTTTAAGTTTTCTGGCTTCTAGATCAGTATGCAGTATGATAAAACACCTATGTGGAACATGTTTTGATCAGATCTCTTGACTGGGCACGCAGATTTCAATTTAGGATTATTTACAAACCGACTTCACTGAAAATGTCTCAGAAGCCAAGATCCATTCAAGTATTATTTTAATTTAGTAATAATAATAATAATAATAACAACAACAACAATAATAGGCCTGATTCAGACTTAAGAAAGTTCTTAAAATAAGAACTTAAAGTCACTCCTGGGCTAAACCATGTTGATTGCAGGGGAGTCATATTTCATCTGTTGCAAAAAGTACTAGTTGAGAGGTGATATTTCCCAGCCCAAGTCTAAATAACAGTGTAATACTAAAGCTGGTCAGTATCTGTCTTCAGTAAGCAATTCAAAGATATATTCCTGCATGCAAAGAATACAATTAACTTGACTCCCCCTGAAAACAACATGGTTTTGTCCAGGAGTGACTTTAAGTTCTTATTTTAAGAACTTTCTTAAGTCTGAATCAGGCCCAATAATAACAACAGGAATTCATTATGGCAAACTGGATGATGATCAATTAAATCTTTCACACTAATTCCAGTTTAAGAAGCAAAGAAAGAGAGGGTAAGCATAAAAGGAGAGATGTCCTTGTCTATCACACAGTTTTGGCATATTGCAGTTCTGAAGGTGACAGATGTGAATACACGCGAAATGGAAAATACATCCAACACGGAGAGAAGCAGCAGAATATACGTGAAATGAATACATGCAACATGGAGAGAAGCAGCAGAATATACGTGAAATGAATACATGCAACATGGAGAGAAGCAGCAGAATATAGGAAGAAGAAAGTAATAACATATAATCTCTCACCAGTGTCCGAAATATAAGCATGTATCTGTACCAATTCATCAGAGCTGACATTGGACAGGTCATCAAGAGACTGAAACAGAAGCAGAACCCAAGTTATGATTAGATACTGGATACACAAACTAAACATACAGCTTGAAAAGAAAAAAACTAATACAAAATGGACAAACACTGAACATTAGATTGTTTCCACAGATTAAAGGCCCACAATCAAGACATTTTCTTACGTTTTGTGCTACTTTCCCTTTAAACAATTACAAAATATTATAACTCTATGACCTTAGGTGTGACCTTTCCCCGATTCATTGCCTGTTCTGTTTATTGTAACTGAGTGACACAGGGGAGCTGTATTATTTGAGTAGGCATTTACTCCAGACATGGAGCCAGGCCAGAAACAACTAATCTGCTAGTGTTCAAACACCTGCAAAAGCACACAGTCCCGGAATAGTGCTAAACATATAAACTGAGGGGGAAAGGAAAAGATTCCTTCACATATACGCACACTATTGTTTCCTAGCCTTCATACCAACACCAATGTTTCCTCCTCACTGTTTTCAACATCAATACGACAAAAATACTATTCACTTGGGTAGGCAGGCTTTACTGCAAAGGTCTGCTAACAAGCAGCAGGTTATAGCTTTGTGAGGGGGAAGTTTAAAGGAAAAGCGAATAGTGAACTAAAAATAGATGTTTAAAACCATGAGAGCGGCTAATACAGAAGTCCCAAAGACCTGGCAGGCTGAATATGTTTATATAAGGCTGATGTTTCCACACATTAATAGGTCTATGCATGATTGCTGAAATCATTTGCAACTCACAGCACTCCTGTACGCTACAGTAATAGATAGGATGCCACTCTGCACAGCTTCCCCCCTCTGCAGGGCATTTAATACCCCCATAGTGTTCCATCAGAGGTGAACAGGTAAAATGATATTCGTGGTAACAATACCACTTACACTTCACACTCACTCATCACAATTTCTATATTGATGCACACTCTATTTATCTTATTCCACCAGACCTGCACTGTTTCCATTTGTTATCTAATTCTATAGAGGTGTACTCCCTATCCCATCAGCCAAGTCTCTGTTCCCAAACCATCTATCCCAGAGATTCATGTTTTACCAGTGATTGGCTGCCAGATGAAATTTTCAAGGATGCATATTTATTATGGTAAAAAGACCTTCAAAGAATAAATGTAATCCAATATACACTTATATCCAATACTTTCCCAGCAGGTACACAAGTTAGATTATTAAATACAACAAAAAACTATTACAATGTTCTAATTTCTAAGAAATTGAGTTCTAGAAAAACATACCAAATTTAAGCTGCCCGTTGGCGATCCATTAAAAGATTCTGTGGACAAAAGGGGGAAAAAATTACTTGGAATGTCAAGGAAGCTTTCTAAATAGTAACTGTAACCAAGACTCACTCGCTAGGATTCTAATCACGTCAGTTGAAAGACGACAAAATAACATGAAAAAAGAAAAAGAACAACTTATGGCACACACCCAACATTAGAATCTCTAAATCCCAAAGGTCTCCAACCAAAACATCTGAAATAAAACTGTGTGTGCACCTGCAACAAGCAAAGAACGGGTATCCACAGCAAGAACGGTTATTTTTACATTTGTCACATAACAAATGTTTATTTTAATGCTTAATAGTCAAGCTCATTATTATACTGGGTTTTAAAAATCGTATAATTAAATAATCAAACTTTAAGGGCTCATTCACAACAATAAAATTATAAACACAATAGACCTGATTCACACTTAAGAAACTTCTTAAAATAAGAACTTAAAGTCACTCCTGGGCAAAACCATGTTGATTGTAGGGGGAATTAATTTAATTGTATTCTTTGCATGCAGGGATATATCTTTGGATTGCTTACTGCACACAGATACTGACCAGCTTTACTATCACACTGTTATTTAGACTTGGGATGGGAAATATCACCTCTCAACACTAATACTGTTTGCAACAGATGAAATATGACTCCCCTGCAATCAACATGGTTTAGCGCAGGTGTGACTTTAAGTTCTTATTTTAAGAAGATTCTTAAGTGTGAATCAGGTCCAATGTTATACAATAGGCTTGTTTATATCGCTGTTAATTTTACCCATTGTGTTTAAAATATGCGGCTCAACTGTTCTTATGACAACACATATAGGTAATATAATCACATGGTACATTGGTAAATGTGCAAAGGGTATATAAAATGACACACAAAAAAATAAAACACCTAAAATAGACATGATTTTTTTCATCCAGATTATTTGTGTAAATGATCCCTAAAATTATAGAATTATAAACTAGGGTGTAGGTTGGTTATTAAAGAATTGTTCATCTCTAAACAGTGATTCTTAACTATGTGTGTTTGTATAAACAAACAATAAAGGGACACGGATTTCAGACAGGACTGTTTCCACCATAGTCAGATTGCAATGGATGATAGATAGTGATGTGCATATTATGCTGGAGTCCATCTGACATCAGACATTCTAGTACTGGCACCTCAGCAATAACTAGAAAATTTGAAACAACCCAAGAAGGAACTATGATGTTACAATTATAATAAGCAATAATGGGGTCTGTTCTCTAATTTTCTAACACACTGACCATAAACTTGGAAGAGAAGCTTAAACACATAGGGCTCGATTCACAAGCCTGTATTTTTTCACATACGTGCCCAATTTCCCGAATCTAGCTACTATGCGTGTGTAGTAACTATTTTACGCTATCTACAGTGTTTCGCTACGTAGATAGCATAAAATAGTTACTATGCATGCGTAGTAGCTAGATTCGGGAAATTAGGCACGTATGTGAAAAAATACAAGGTTGTGATAATACACAATACACACGCTAGCAACAAAAGCATTTAGAATATATGGATGGCACCGTCCTCCTGTTTCATATAAAACGTGTGCGCTAAATTGGCCGCACCAGAAATGGATCCCATTCAGTATTTTATGTATATATAAATAAGTATATATTCTGTTTCCTAAATAATACTTACAATACACCTGGTGGCTCCCTCTCACTGCGCTCTATCCCCTTCTCGCTGATCTGCCAAGCTTTACACCTCGCATTTTGCCTTGCTGTCTGTGCTTGCTTCACTTTATTGTATTTTTGTGATATTTTTATATTTATATTGTATTTTATTATGTACTATGCTGTCCATTCCTACCCTGTATGTCTGTACTGCATTTTGCATGCCACAGCGGGAACCATGTAACGCCTTATAAATGATAATAATAATGTGCTGCAGTATGTGCTTCAGGACAGTTCATGTGTTAAAATGTTTTCAAAATAACTTGCTTTGAAAATGAAACCACTAGAGGGCATTACAACACAAGGTAAAGATACACAAGACTTCATGATTTGTACACGGGTATAATGGTTAAAACAGAATGTGTTTTGCTCAATAGCTATGTTAAGGTGTTTTTGTTTGCAGACTTAACTTTGATAAAAGGAAAGGTATTTAACATAAACGCAACCATATTCTCTGTTCTCAATCACTTATCAATCACCTCAAGAAAAAACAAAGCAAACTTCGGGTGTGGGTCGCCACGGCCAATGGCTCTTCTTTGGCCCTGTTGTGAACTGGCTGGGAAATTGATTGCTTCTGCCTCACAGAGGAGAAGCAATTGATCGACGAAAGAAAAATATCCTATGGCAAATGGTAAGTATGAATTTATTCCCAACCCTTACCTTACCCTAACCTTCCCTTCCCTACAGCCAAACCATAAGTCTCCCCTTCCATTACCCTAACTTGCACACCGCCTAACCCTAAAACTTCCGATCAAGTCATACTCCGCTCCAATCGGTGCAGCGAGTCTGAAGCGGCATTTACGAAGAATAAATGGGTAAGTTAAGTATGCCAATCACCATAGTTATCCTTTTATAGGCATTAGAGTACAAGATAGATAACAAAATAAGAACGACCCAATTGAAAGTAAAGGACTGGATCCAGATTTAATACCTTCAGGTGATTTACGCACGCGCATGCGCCCTCCAGATGTTATGCTAGGATTACTATAGTAATCCTAGCATTGCAGCAATCTGACTTTGTTCCATCCGAGACCATTTCCAAGCTGCAGTCCCCTCTGTCTCGCGTAATTTCAGACCCCCGCACGCACAGAAAGCATGCGGGGGTCTGAATCCGGTCCAAAATCAAAAAGTTACATGCAAGCTCTGATGTTCACATTTACAATACGACACATTTTAGGACACATTCTACATAGAAACATAGAAAGTGACGGCAGATAAGAGCCACATGGCCCATCTAGTCTGCCCATTTGTTTATTCAAAACTATACTGACCCTAGACCCTATTTACCCTCAATTTGGTTTACAATTACAAGTATGTAGACCAAATAAAAATGATATCTTTCTCAAAAGAAATCTCGAATTACAAGAAAGATCTGCCATCAAGTCCTTACGCGATAACCCCACCATTGTTGTCAAGCAAGTGGACAAGGGTGGGGCCATCATACTTATGGACATTGAAAATTACAAAATTGAAGCTCTCAAACAGTTAAATGATGAGACAATCTGGCACTTGGAAAATGTATAATATCCATGGATGAATTTAATTTCCTAGTAATTCATTATCTGGTGATTTCCATTTGATATCTTTTACCAAAGCTACATAAATCAGTCACGAATCCTCCAGGTAGACCTAATTTATCTTTTTTTGTTGATCACGTTTTACAAGGTCACATAGTTCCCAGAGATCTTACATCAAGGATACTGTACACATCATCAGCAAATTAGAAGAGACCTATTTAAGGTTTCCACAATCTTGAGGTCACCTCTCTTTATACTAACATCCCACATTTCTTAGGTACAGAGATGATCAGTAAGATCTTGAGTAATGATGTAACCATCTCGCAGAGACTTTTATTTATCCTTACTCACATTTATTTTCTTTTTGATTGTTTTTATTGACACACCATGGGATGGCCATGGGCACAAGAGTCGCACCCTGCACCACCAATTTATATATGGTGGTGTTCGAAGATAATTTTAGGGGGGGGTGGCATTGTACAAATCTGGTATTCTATGGTCTTTACATTGCCAAACCATTTGTTAATTTGGAATGGGGATGTTTCTTCTGTTTTGGATTATATTTCTCGTCTCAATTCTAATAATTCCAATTTAGACTTCACTCAAATTTTGGTGATTTTTTGGGACATAACTATTTCTTCTGTTAACAATAAGATCATTACTAAGAATTTTTTGCAAAAAGGTGGACACAAGAAATTATCTTCACTTTAGATAGCACTCAATACAAACCCTGGATAAGGAATATCCCAAAGAGCCAGATAAATCACTTTAGGAACAATTGTACAGCATTACAAGACTTTGAGGAACAGGCCAACCTGATGCATGTGGATTTTATAAAAAGGGGATACCATGAAACAATTTTTGAGGCGGCCAAATGTTTCATCATTTTAAAAAACTCTGTTCCTTAGAAGCTGAATGCATTTTTAAATTACATACAATTGTCCCATAAGGACTAAATGAAGCACTCGAGTTTACAGATTTATCAGCCTGGATAATTTAGTTTCTATTTACATTTACTTTGTATTGGGTTCCATTCCATTATCTAATTTTATTATTTTTATTTGCATTTAATTTTACTTTCAATCATCATTTTTAGTTTTCATTATTTAAATTTTTTCCTTTTTTGAGTGGTAGTGGCAATTCAAATTCGCGATCTTGGTCTGCACTCATATCTAATTCATTCATTATTGGTATGCGTTTGATTTGTTTTAACAAATTGCATTTATCTTTATATACCATTCACTTACAAGGTATTTTATATAAGTTTGGAGCGCGGCTAAAATTCTCTCGAACATTCTGCACTAGGCCTAATTTATTTCAAGTTCCTTCCCTTTCCCTAAGAGTCAAACAACAACAGCTGTCCAATGAGTAACTCCTTAAAAAATTGCTAATATTAATCTCACAATTCTTCACGTGCATTGATGTAGATAAATATAGAGTGGGACAGGACTCGACAATTTATTTATAATATTGGTGCCAGAGCAAAAATTTGGGAGCCATGTTTCTGGTTGAACCGTTTTATATGGGCACTCACACAATTACAACATACACACGATTATACAAAATAGTTTGACGTTGACAGCTACTTGACTAATCTGAACTCTACAGTGATGCCTGCTTCACACTTCTGAACTTCGCACTGACGCCTCGAGGTGCCGTGAACGGGCGAGTATTGTACTTTATGTTAGGGTTGGTGTAGGATTTATAAGTGTTGGCAACACTAAGGGTGATATAATATTGACGTTATTGTTGTCAGTAAAACAACCCTGTCCAGTTAATTTATATCAACATTCATACACATTTTCTCTACCCATGGATAAATTGTGGATGTCATAAATCCACTTCAATCTGGACGCAAAGTCCAATCCAACTTTCTGTTCATAATGGTGACCAGGGTTTGTTGAGCCCTGGGGTGGAACTGTGTAAGTGGTGAGGTTTCAAAAGTGGGATTTAAATTTTGGAATAACAAAAGGAGATTCTTATGGCACTAAGAAATATTTTTTGGAAAAAAAATAAAAATAAAATAAAGCACTTGAAGAAAAATCTCAATTTCTAGTGCTGAGCAATCCTTTGTTGTGTTAATTGTGGTGGTATTTTTAACAATAATCAAAGTAAATAAACAAAAATACATGTGCTCACAACTTTTTTTAATGTGTGTCCAATTTACAGTAATTAGGGAGAGTGTACCAAATATAGACCACTTGATTGTCAACACATTTAAATCTAAGAGCATAATTAAAAACACCACAAGTTCTTTATATAGGAAGGGGACAGATATCCTTATACAATTCAACAACATGCACTTAACGTAAAAAAGCAAAGAGAAATAAATGATAATATTGCTGAATACTTTGCTAAATTTAGGATGCGGCTTAATTAAATTTCTTGTATGTAAGAATGCAACAGAGTTCAGTAAGTAAAAACTAATAGGCCTTACTATGACTTAAGTAATTTTCATCTTCAAGACACTAAAACTAGCTGTATCTATCACCTTACAAGGCCTTCATAAGCCCTATTATTAGTTTTCAAAATATTGACCATTGTCGGAGTCACCTTGGAGATGAGGTACATGCGTCTGGACACAAAACTGCACAGAAGGAAGTTAATTGCCCTATACATGTAAATAGATTTATGTTCTGTTCAGCTCTGAGGAGATGCTTGGTAGTATAGTGTACATTTATATAAAACTGAAGCTCTATCCAGTCACCATAATACTTATTACTGGAAAACTAATGTGTGGAGATCAATACAAATACATTAACAGAGTTATGAATAATATATATATTCTACTAAATCATTTAGGAGTTAAATTTGAACATAATTTCTGTAGCTAAAAATATATTTAAAAAATATTTCTAATTGAATGACAACCTGTGAATTTCATAACCACCCCACATATTAGCATTGGGAGTCGTCGGTCTTTTAGAAGTAAAGACAGCCAAAAACAAATTTTCAGCTGTCTCTTAGAATTTTTTTAGAATGGGTAAGTATACCGATTGGCAAACTTACCATTCATTTTTTCGGAAAGGCAGCTGCAGAGCCAACATAGCCACTGAGAGAAAGGGTGAGTAACACTCTCCGGGGAGTTTTAGGGTTAGGGTAATGAAAAGGGAGTCTTAGGGTTAGGCTGCAGGGCAGGGAGTCTTAGGGTTAATCTGCGGGGAAGAGAGGGTTAGGGTAATGGAAGGGAAGGATTTGGATTAGGGTAACGGAAAAGGAGGGTTAAGATAATGGAAAGGGAGGTTAAGGATTAGGGTAAGGGTTGGGGTTATATTTATACTAACCATTCAAACCAGCGTCTTCTTTCTTTTGCAAGGCAAAAGTAATCAATTTCCCAGCCAGTTTAGAACTGAGAAAAAGTGAAAAAAGGCCGTTCACAGCGGCGACCCACAGCCCATTACAGGCTGTTGTGCATTACCTCCATCTCCATCATCAGATCCTTTGAAGCTGGGCTCTTTCAGCATGTCCAGCTCTGCAAGCATCCGCACATACAGAGGATTGTGGCGGAAAGCGGGATAAAACCGCTCATCTCGCAGCATTATGTCATAAACCTTTCACACAAAAAAAATAAAAAAATATGTTTACAAACACTGGATACTATAAAAGACCATAGGTAATGTACAAATATAGAAAACAGAAATACAAAACTCCACAGACATACTAAGTAAATTATCTTCATGCACCTTTTTGCATTAACCTATAAATTGATCTGAGCAACCACCATTTTGTGTATTCTATTTGGATCTGGGAGCAGCAGCTGAGAGGGGGTGTTGTTCCACATCAGCTATTTTGGAGGCTTTAAGGGGAGCCTCCTGAGGTAAGTTAGCTCTCAATTAAAAAAAAAAAAAAAAAAAGTTTAGACTTAAGATTACAGTTAGGACCATCTAGCAGAGAAGCCTTGAAAGTGGCGGATGGCTTATCACATATTTGCAGATATCTGTAACTAATTCTCAGACTTTTATTTTAAAGATAGGAGATCATGATTAGTAACTGAGTAATGGCTAGAGTGCCAGGCCATGTTGTGATTTTTGTGCAAATTTCCCTTGCCTTGAGCACCTGCAATATATATTTCTTTATTAACCGATTTGAAGCAACCTCCATTTTGTGTGTGTGTTTTAGAGCCTGTCTGGGATTGCAGCTGAAAGGCGGTTCGGTCTCAGAGTGGCAGTTTTGGAGACCTGGGAATCTCCTTGTGAGGTGAGCTCTTGGTTTAGACAGATATTGGATATGTGACCCAAAGTTGGGGCTCTATTTAGAATTAAGATTAGAGTTAGGACTGTTCACAAGAAAAGCCTTGTAAGTTG
>WWET01000284.1:123033-139193 GCA_011038615.1 Limnodynastes dumerilii
TATATATATATTTTTAGAGTTAGGGCAACCTATCACAGAAAGACCATGACTGTGGCTGGAGCTTATCATACATTTGCAAATATGTGTAACAGACGTTTCTGTGTTTTACTTTATGGATAGAACGGTATAGTCTGTTACTGGATAATGGGGCATTTTCTTTCCTTTGTTCCTGTTAAAGCTGATTACCCCTGCGTTCATGCACATGTTTGCATTAACCTATAAATCTAGGCAGCCACCATTCTGTGTACTTAGTAAATAACCCACTTTAATTATATCTGGGCTGTGCCACTATAAATGTGTATTTATACATGTAAAAATACTCTTTATTTAAGAATGTAATCTAGTACAGCAGCAGAATCTATAGAATGTATATATACTGTATTTATAAATATCCTGTTTTATATACAAACATGTTCGTGCCTTTTTACATTCTGCAACATACGTAAGGAAAACAGAACATACCTTCCTCTGGACTTCATCAAACATCTCTGGAGTCGGCTCTTCATTGGTCATCACATAGTCTAACTTTGCTAATAAATGGTCTTCAATTTGAACTTGCGGTGATGCCTGGAACAGAGAGCAATACGTTGAAACGTTATTCTTTGCTCTATAGCTTTTGCTGGGAGGGATCTGAGGTGGGTAATACATTTGCATTCTGAAGGGGCGTGGGGGGAAAGGGGTGGTGGCAAGTAGTCAATGTACAGTAAGTGCTCATCAAGATGCACCCAATCCAGACCCAAATAAGTACAGTTCATGTCAATACATTTGCACCTGGCACAGGTTCAAGTCACGCAACTTACATCCAGTGACGTTTGTATCACCGATGTTATGATGTTGCTGCACATCTTTTAAAGCATTTATATTCCCTAAATTACAAGGAAGACTGGCCACTCCTGGTTAACTATTTGGTAGAACTGTGTAAATGCCCCATGAAGTACAAATTGGAGACCTCTGCAAAGAGGAACATGGTCTCTATAGAATAACTGGAGAGAGAAATTTGACACCAGTAAAAGTGCAAACTGCAATTGATGGGGAAAAGGAAAGGCTATGCAAACACCACCACCACTTTTGGTGAATATATGCTGTGTTACAGAACAGTATCATAGTAAAAGTGAAACCATTGAAAATATAAAAAGTCATTTACATTCTTAGACATACCAACAACAAAAAAATATATATTTTATATATTCAAAGTTCTGAAACTTTTGGCTTCAACCTTTTAAGGATGCGACCACAAGTGTATCTAAATATATAAGATATATGTCTTATTATGCTAACAACCCAAGAAGCACAAAAGCAATTCAAAAACAGCCAAATGAGTTCAATTGGCCCATATAGGTTTATTCCCCTCATGAATGAAAATCCCTACAGTCATACTGTATACTGTACCTTTTCTGATAAGTACTGATCAAAGACGCCAACGGCAGCAGCCCTTAAAAGACCCATAGTTTGGTTGGTTTGGTGTTTGCCATCCTTTTGCCGACTTCTTAACACCTCAAGCTGTTGCTGTGCTGTTACCCGGTATCCCTCCACTGTAAGCCAGAAGAAGAGATGGGCCTGCCCGCCTGTCTGCTGCATAAAATCTAAACAAGACACTTATATAAGTGACACAGTCAGAGACAGGATATAAATGAGTAAATACGACAAAGAAACCACAGAATGCCGCTAATATATAATATTTTCAAACAAAAATTTAGGACAAAATAAAAATTAAGATTTTATACACAAAAACAATCTGTTCCCTTCAAGAGGCAAAAATAAAATAAAAAATACCCCCCCGCTATATAGACTGCATATACGCAATCTACGTAACCAAACGATACATAGATTATGTAAAATAGTTACTATGCATGCGTAGTAGCTATTATCGGTAAATTAAGGACGTATGCGCAACACGTTCGGAGCTGTGAATCCGGCAGATTGTCTTTGCCAAGTTGTGCAGGCTCTTTGGTCTCTATGATACATATGCTTATTCAGACGCTCATCAGAAATGAAACAGTACGTTTATAAATAGTCAACAACTCATTTATTCTGAAAAGCACTGGAGGGTCCGCTCAGTAGGCTGGGGCAGGGGAGTAGCAAACTTAACATGTAGCAGCCTTAATTTCCAAAAGAGCATTTTATCCAAACCAATTTTTATTTTCCCATAAGCCTCTTGATATTTTATAGGGCTCTTTTCTCATTCAACTGATTATAATAATAATAAAATGGTCACATTCTTAGCAGACAAATAAGCCCATGTGACTCCGAGGAGAGATTATCTGTTATCAGATTTGGCAGATGCATTTAACGCTTAAACTCAAACAACCAAGGACACTTACAAATATGAGGAGGATATTACAGTTTATTCGACTTGTCATAAACATGGAGATTGATATAAAAGCAATATAATTACTTGAATGATTCATGACAACCTAAAAACTACATTTGTGTTAGCGAATCATGTACATGTGAATTGAAGCATTATGTAGCTGCCCCTTTTATTATGTTGAACGCTCCATACCAAACAATCATATATTTAAATAAACATTTTTTATGTCAGTCACTTTCCATAAAAAAATATATAGAACATTAATTAGTTTATAGGTCATTCAACAAAAAAAACAAAAACTATAAAGTTTTACTTAAAAAAAAAACAAAACAAAAAAACAACAAAAAAATAAAAATGAACACCGCAATTTCCAACACTGTATAAACTGATCTAAGTTTACTCACCCATAAAAAACTGTAGTGCAACATTGTGTACAAGAATTTTGTCCAGAGGGACTGTGCAAAGTTTTCCAAAGTTTGCAGCCAACTTCACAGTATCGATTTCCTGCAAGCGGTGTGCAATGCAAGATCATGTTACTACTTTGAGTCATCAAAATTACTTTAATACACAGATAAAGACTATGACTTAGAGGAGAGGCGATTTAAGATATAATTTGGGACTAATGCTTTCCCTGGAA
The DNA here is from genome assembly GCA_011038615.1 of Limnodynastes dumerilii. Classification (NCBI taxonomy): domain Eukaryota; kingdom Metazoa; phylum Chordata; class Amphibia; order Anura; family Limnodynastidae; genus Limnodynastes; species Limnodynastes dumerilii. The sequence goes on from WWET01000284.1 coordinate 125,982, forward strand.
TACAACTTGATTGTCTTAAAGAACTATAAGAAAACCATGATAAATAAGTTTGTTACTGTCTAGCAATATACAGAGCACAGGTGTTTCCACCACCACATACAGATTTCCCACTTAACACTTCAGTACATTACACCCCATTAAGATTTCTCTAATATGAACGGTCTCCCATGTGGTCTTATAAGTTCAAAATCTCTTCTCTTTCTATCACCTATTAGAATGTATCACTTGACACAGTGTGTGTGTTTGTATTAGGCATAAAAATGACAAACAAAAGGGAATGCATCACAAAAACATTGTTTATAATGCTCCAAACTTTGAAGGCTGTTTAGCCAGCTGAGACACTGTGTTAATCTTAATAACTCATGGACAGCATCATCTTGCTATCATAGCTATTGTCAAGCTACTATTTCAAACAATAGAGCAAATTCACTTTAAAACAAAGGTGTGACCTGTGGTTGCTTGACATCACCAACCCAGTGACAAATTCATTGCACACAACTATGATGTCAGGGCAGGCCGTTCTTCCCCCACTAGTGATACATTTCTAAATGCTAGAAAACTACTACTGGGAACCAGACGTTTCCTAAAATGTTGTGGTTATAGTAATAAAGTTACACTGGACCAAAATAAAAATTATATAATTTTATTTTTTTCGCTTTTAGGAGCAATGCTTTAAATAGTATACCATTGTTATAGATAAACGAAAGTGGCTTATCAAATACAGCTGTTATGGCATTCTTTACATTATTTCAAACCCCCGTTATTTCTAAAAGTAAAACAAACATCACTGTAATTTTTTGTGGTATATCCATCATAAATTAATCAGCTATTTTGCATCACAACATTACAACTTACTTTTCCAGACTGCAATCTCTGTATTCTCGTTTCACATACTTTCTTTACAAACAGTAAACTGTTTATTTGATTCTTAATAGTGTTGATATCTAGTACATAAAAAAAAAAAAAAAACAGATAAAGCAAAATAACTCATTAAAGATATTTTCAAAAAAAGTCAGTGCACATTGAGCAGTACATGCAGCCAGCAAGAAGACAGTGGGTGATATAGATATATGTATGTTATGGGGTAATGTAAGCGGTTATCCTGCAACACTAAAATATTAAATACCTTTAGTTTAAATTATGTATAATACTCAGTTATTATGTAGTGCAACATAGCCTTTTACTACTTCCAGGCTGCAATAAATTGACTTGGAATGAGTCGAGAAACCTGAGTTACAGAGTGTCTCGGAGAGGTGAAAGTCACATTATTACAACAAGTAAGGTGATAGGTGTTACCCATTTAAAAACCTGCAGCCTATGAGTGGAGTACACAACCTGGTCAAAGATAAGACTAAAACACGTTTTATTTATTTTAAGAAATGTAACTAAAAAGGTTGTCCTGTCGTGACTGATTAACCAATGTTTTCAGCTAAATATTCAGTAATTTTACTAATACCTCATTATGCTGTTAATGTTGCCCTGATCTGAGACCTCTAGTGAAGTGGAAAAGACAAGCTGGATGAAACTGTAGACATAAACCAGTTATAATAAATGGTATAATAAAGCAATTTTAATGTGCAATTTTAAGGTTCTGGAAACAGAAGAAACTGTAAAATATCCATTGACATCGGACAAGGCTGGATACACTGAGTACACCAGAAAATAACCAGTCTAAATACAATTAAGCACATTATTACCATGGTACATACCATCTCCCACGGTGTCTAATGAACGGAGATACTGCAGTTCTTCTGCTGCTTCGTCCCTAACAGCTTCCAGCTCTCCAATATTGTCAGTCAACTTAATAACATTCATGAAGGCCTCATAATTGCAATTGGAATCACGAATCTAAAGAGAACAAAAAAAAAGGTTAGGTCATTTATTTTGCTTGTGTTCCAAAGTTATAATGTCTATTACCAGCATATCTCCCCGCTGGAGGGGCACAAGAGTATTTGCCGTCAGGACGGCTGGCACTTAAACTGAAAGCCTCACAGAGAAGTCCTTTGGTTCATCATGTTACGGTTTGTCGGCCAGCCAAATGCAGAAGTCAATGTATTTTCTAGTTGTGATTTGCCAAGGCCAAAACATCTCTAATGGGCTTCTCTGCTCTGTCCTAATATACAACAGGCCCTGCAAATCACATCAGCCTCAGTCCAATTAAATACAATGCAAAACAAAACAACATCACCAATCTTTTTAGCTGGCCCATGCAGTCTAGACAGTAACCTGACGGGGTGAATCCACGGCCATTTTGTCTGTGCACAGGCAAACTGATCATGTATCATACTGATCATGTACATACAACGCACTCTAATCATGCCATTTGTCAGCTGATCTGCACAATTATCATGCACTGGAGAGCCAGCATTAGGCAATGGCAATACTCCTTTTCCCATTTTATACACTGAAAATTATTAGATATTCTTCCATGGTGACCTTTGTGACAACCTCCCCCCACACCAATAACATATACTTATTTTTCACACTCACCATCCAAATGATATATTGATTAATATAATCAGGATCACTGAGCTGGTTTATTAAAGGAAGAAGGATTCCTCGTGAAAGGATTTCCTAAAGAAAAAGAAAACAATATTAGTGCATAGCATCAACTAATAAGTGATAACAATCCTCCTAAATCATGTCATCATCCGCTCTTACCCTCACAAAGTATCGCATGATCTTATTCTGGAAGTCTCCAGGAGGTAGCAATAAATACAGTAAAACTTCACATAAATCCTTCAGAAACCCTAAAAGCAAATAAAAAAGTATTCATTACTGCCAGGAAGAGACACAGAGCACCTTGTTTATATGCCTATTGTTAATAGCATCAATAAAGGGGGAAAAACTGCACATTTGGCCATATTAGTGCAATTTTATTTATAAGCCATTCTTTTCATAACAACGGCTGTATATACTGAATTTGTTTTATCCACAGCGTTGTGCATTTATATAATTGGATGGATTACTGCATATTCTGCACAGTTAATTTGGCCTTAAAATGCATTAACATTCCTCTAAGCCATCTGCAGCCAATGCAATCTCCTCTAAGTACATTATTTTTATATGACTATATAGTGTGAAATAAGTGTTTTGGAAGCCATGGAAGAATCGAATTAGCATATTAAAGGCAGAGAGATTTTACAGAGGGAAAAGAATGATAAGGCTGCATCAAATACTTTCGTTATCTACAGTAGAAAGCATGTCATGTTGTAATGAAGCCTGTAACGTAATGAAGCTGGTCATACACTGGAACGATTATTGATTCCATCAGGGGGCCCAATAATCGGGACCGATACTCCTAGAAGAGAGGGGGCCAGGGTAGAGTTGTGCTAAAATATATATATATATACTGGCCGCTGTTGCCGATCTGCTGCAATGACACCTTTGAAGTATACTTCAAAGGTGTCAGTACAGCAATACATAGATCTGCAGCAGCAGCCATTGCAGGGAGTAGTAGAGACAGGGATCAGCCGAAGCCGGGCTGTGTGGAGCACACAGGGTCCCTAAAATTATTGGTATAAATTGATATAAAGCAATCATGTTTAAAAATCCAACTATCCAATCATTTATTGGACATTTTAAAAATTTATCCTGCCACTAACTAGAGCGATGTGTGTGTGGCCAGCATAAGGATAAGTCCACGTGTCCACGTGAATGTATCATAGATCTCTGCCCATAAAAGCAATTCACTGTAATCATAAAGATCAGACATTAACGCAACTAATCAGCTTTGAAAAACTCAACTTTACAAGTGTCATTAAGAACAGGGGATCTGATTCAGAGATTGAAAATAAGAGAGGAAAGTTACTCCTGGGCTAAACCATGTTGATTGCAGGGGGAGTCATATTTCATCTGTTGCAAACAGTATTAGAGTTGAGAGGTGATGTTTCCTATCCCGAGTCTAAATAACAGTGTGATAGTAAAGCTGGTCAGTATCTGTGTGCAGTAAGCAATTCAAAGATATATCCCTGCATGCAAAGAATACAATTAACTTGACTCCCCCTGAGATCAACATGGTTTAGCCCAGGAGTAACTTTCCTCTCGCTTTTAAGCTCCTTCTTAAGTCTGAATCAGGCCCAGGGAGCATAAGGCTGCACTGATAATATATTATATTATAGAAATATAGAAAACCTCACAAAAAGGAGATAAAGAAAATGACAAATGAGTGAAATTTCGGTTTTGTTCTGAAAACACAAATGATAAGAGTTGAGCTGATGATGAATATAGAAGACGCTTTACTCTGCAGAAATTGCAACACTCACAATCATTAACCATCATGACACGCTGACTTGTTATTGGTGTATCAAACGTCATAACAAACATATCCACCTATTCATGAACACAGACTGCTATTAAGATCATTTGCATTTTCCTAGATTCACTGGGAACAACCTGTTCATTATTGTGCAATACGTGTGTTGTTTTTGTTCCTGGATTACATAAAAAGCTTCTAAGCTATTATGTTTTCTATGCATTCAGACACCCCTGCACCAATAGGGATGAAACAAATGCCAGATGGTTGGATCCTGGCCAGGTTTTAAGGGGATTGGGGTTCTGGCCGGACCTCCTTTTGGTGTACACCGGGCAGAGCTTTCACCTGGGGAGCCTGTTCTAAGCATTCCACTGGATGGATTTGGCAGCTAGCAGTACTGAGTATGGCTCTATCCACCTGTTATCAATCACATCCCAATTTGAGGGACACAAAAATGTGTGGGGCTCATAGAAAAAAGAAAGGTGTGTAGTTTAAACAAGTTGTACTTTAAATGACGTTATTAACATGGGTGTGTTGGAAGAGCTGCTAATTATATTTAAAATGTTGACAATTACATCCAACTCATTTATAACTTTCAGATTTATACTTCAGAGAATTAGTAGCGATGCAACCAGTTTGGCAATAAAGTATTTAGCAAATCAATTATTTCAATTTACAACCTTCCTCATCTTTGGAAGAACTGCAGACGAGGTCACGGCAGACAGTTTTTTCCATTTCAACCTCAACCTCAAAAAAAGTATCTACAAGATCTTCTGCTGTGCCTGCACAGAAAAGGGAAGAGAAACCAGCAGTTAGTAGACGGAATAGAGCAGAGGTGACTTTATAACTGGTTACCAGAACCAAGGAACATTCATGATTGTTATCGTTTATAAAGGCACCACTGGGTATTCGCTGCGTCGTACAAAATACAGTACAGACATAGAGGGCAGGGATGGGCAGTTTAGTACATAATAGAATAAAATATAAATATACAAATATAAAAAAAAATAATGTCCACATTTAAAACACTCAAACTGAACCCGTATGCTGAAGCACATACATATCACTTAGCATTATAGTAAACCAAAATATTCATCCCAACGATGAAATACTTTGGTGATGCTTGAGAGGAGACTGGATTAGAAAGCTTGAAATTTTCCCCCTTTATCTTTAAATCCTGATTTATTTTTCTTTTTAGTGGTTCTTCTCTCTTTTTATCCCCCATTTTGTACCCCATTATACTGTCCCACAATCTTTATGGGCTCTCACATTAAGAACTCCGTGTTATCAATGTATTATGTGTAAAACTAAGAGCATTATACCTGGAGACTGTTTTTTGTAACACGTCAAATATAAGCTAAAATTATTATTTGGGTGAAAAATAACATAAATAAAGAGATAAAAAAAAAAAAATAGTAAATCCTGATATAAACCTTAATATAGAGCTTGGCTTATGATTCATACACATGGTGCGAGGAGTATGATGATCAGAGGCTTGTGTAAGGAAATCACCACTTTATAAACAAGCCAATAAATTGTAAAGAGAAAAGGAAAAGAAGAAATCTATTGGCCATGGTATAAAAACATCACACAGGATGTGCAGCAGGTATCTGGTAGAAAGCAAATCTGGTAAAATGTTACAAAAAAAAATGTAAAAAGTCAAAAAAAAAAAAAAAGGCACTCAAACTCATCTGATTCTCTCTGATTTCAGGAACGTTTGTCAAAAAACCAAAATAAGCTCTTTAAATCAATCTGTTACAATTCACTACTTCAAACCTGTCCCACCCTTCAAATTCTGCCTTTTACTCGGCATATCCATCAGCTCTAGCTTGTGTGAAATGGAGGTACACAGATCACTAATGGGATTATGCACCTTGTAAAGTGTAGTGTTTACATGACCGAATCTTGTCTTAATCAGCACTGGAACTCTTGCAATTGGAGAAAGACGAAGCTGGTCTGTGATCTAGGTTTCCATCAAGGACAGGAGCACTTTGCATAGATAACTCTGTATGTCTTTACATTTTGGCTATGGGGCAGAAATAAAACCTCTAAACTCTTCTTACATTGATCTCTATATGTAGGACCTATCTTTCCTTTAAGACCATCAAAAAAAGCAAGCCAGGCTGTAGTTTAATATGAAGACATAAACCCTCAAGTTTAACACCAACGGGGCCTTAAACTATGCCATTTGTTATGAAACTGTACTTTGTCTGAGCCTTAGGGCCAGATCAACTAAGGTGCGGGTTTGGAAAAGTAAAGATGTTGCCCATAGGAACCAATCAGATTTTAGCTGACATTCTCTAGTATGTAACAGGAAAGTGAGAGCTAGAATCTGATTGGCTGCTATAGGCAACATCTCCACTTTTCCAAACCTGCAGCTTAGTAAATCTGGCCCCAATTTGGATGGCCACAAACTTGATTGCACACAGAACTATAGTCCGACATTCATTTCCTTTCAAACTCTTACCTTTCTTTTGATCTTCTTTCTCTGCTATTCTCTGCTGGGCTTTCCTAAATGCTCGGAGGTGGGTGGCAAAATCATCTACTAACCGGGTGGTAAAATAAGGCTGCCAGTCAATTTCTTTTGACCTTGTAAAAGAAGAGAGGTCTTATTAAAGCGTCCATACGTGTTTGTGCAAAAATGAACCCTAAAGAACACAACAATGTTAACAGTTGCATTATTATATTTAAACAACTTTTATAAGTTCTAAGAATTATAAATAGAATTCAGATAGAAATAGATACAAATAGATACACCATTTTAAAATGATTTATCTGACCGATAAAATACAGAAAGTCCCCCCACCTTGATTGGATTTGCTGAAATATGACCAGGTAGATTTTACAACCGGAGACAAATCTTGCCATCAGGTAAATTTGAAAGCTATTTTTTGCTTCAATAAGATTTTTGGGAGGTCGTCACTAAACTGGTCAAGACTAGCAGATTATTAACATTTACTCACAGTAAACTCAAAGCGGCAAACCTCAAAGAACAATATAATATGCAGTTGTGGTATATAAGGTAGCTTAAACCTACATCTGTTTCAGCTCTTTTTCCTATTACAACAAAATAAAAAGGGGGGACGGGACCGTAACCATATAACAGAGGTGCTCGTAGGACAGAACGTAGCCAGTTATTTACATACCGAGTAGAAAACTGAACAAGTGCATTTTGAACGGTTTGCCTGATTTGAAGAAGAAACGATTCATCCTCACTTAGTGTATAATACCAATACTGGACGTAATCCCTCAAGGAAAACTGTATTACCTAAAATACAAAGAAAACACTTCTATTAAATTTCAGCAGAAATACACAAAATGCAATAAAATAAAAAAGAATGCTAATCCTAATAACCTCGTGCATGAACTTCAGCCTGAGGGAGGCAGGGCAGCTATAGGAAGACTACAAACAATGGGACAGACAGTAATAGCCGAATCCCCATTACATCGTCTGCATTGCGTCAGGTCTCACTGAGCTCTGGCAGTTTATCCAATCAGCTGCTCTGAGACCTGCCCCATGCAGAAAGTCACAATGAATTACTTGTACTCTAATTCACTGTCAACTCACAAGATGGTCCCCTTAAATCAAGGCAATCCCTTATACATTGAGACAAGAGGAATGTAGGTGAGGATTTTCTGTCACATTATATTCAAATGGCACTCCTGCGAAATGCAACCCCTTACAACTCCTCAAATCTGAGGATGTATGAAAGGCCATGACATAGACTAATCACTATCAACGTATGCATTACCACAAAAACACAAATAAATCATTTACTGCATAGCTTCAGAGGAGGTAAGAGGGTGTTCTTACTCAAAGGGTGGAAGAAGATGGAGTTGTTACTACAAATATGATATGGAGAGGTGGATATACTATACTATATATCGATTCTACAAGGGTGATGGGGGTCATATAACTTCAGAGGTGTATACTAGGGCATGTGTTCCTGCAGAAGCCATATGGCAGGGTGATCTACTACTGCAGAGGACAGATGCATGACAATGCAACAGAGCTTGTGTTCTTCACATGCATTTAAATAAGTTTTTCATTAAAAAACATTTTAAAAATATTATTTTTCTGGTGGTAAAAAAATCAATATTTATAGTTAACAATCAATACAGTCATTTGTATGACAGCAGGTTTCCATACAAAGGTCACAAAGAAAATACAATTACACTGATACAGTACATAATAATAATCAGCTGTAAGATATCTTTTCAGTGATGGGTCATGTGCCATTTACTAATCATTTGGAACAACTGTTTACAATGACTATTGTAATTCAGCCACTGGTGTGTGTAGTATTTTCATGGAGTGTCTTAAATTGCATATATTTAGTGCAACAAGTGCTCCACCATAACTGCTTTCATATTGTACTTAGCAGATATACAAGCTGACATCTCTGGGAGAAGACGCTGCGAGGACAAGAATACACAGGGCCGTTATTGGGATGATTGTACCGATATACTGCATATGGCAGACAGCCTGTGCACCGTGATACACAGGTAAGATGCTATACGGTTTGCACAGTGCACCATACACACTGTACAATCACTGTACCAGATGATCCTATACTTTACTTTTATAGGATTGTGTATAGTGAATTAGATGCAAGCTCCATTATGGTTAATTAGTATCTGCCATGGTCATAGAACTGCCAAGAGGTACTCTAGTGGAGAAGAAGTGACCCAACATGTTATGGAAAGGAACAGGCTTAGGCTCAAATGTCTAAAATGAAAACAGGCAAACACACAAACAATACAAAAGAAAATCCTTACTTGTTGCAAGGGCTCGTCAATCATATTGGCACCAGTCACTCTTCTGTCTATTTTGATGGGTTTCGCTTCACTTTTCATTTCCTCCAAGACCTGACAATTAGAAATAGACAATTGGGAAACAAAATAATACAACTTGTACCAATTATTAGCAACCAGATACAATCTAAGAACAGCCACTTGTAAGTGAGAATAAACAGATACTGCAAAAAGAGAGATACAAAGCAAAATCAAAATCCCTATTCACATGTATCTTATTAATAGGAAATTAGTGTTTTGTTAATGATTGGCAGCTAGACAAAGGGGTTACTTATATCAAACACAAATGCACTCACATTCATTGCAGGCCCTACCACTAGATCAGAATGAGATAGATTAAATGCACCAATTGTTAATAAATGCAAAGGTTCTGTAGAGAAATGAGGCACTCTGGAGACTTTATCGTTTTATATGTAAGCAGGCTTACTTTTATTGCCTTGTGCAAAACATCAAAGGGACAGACGTTTCAATCGCTGGACTGGCGATTTTTATCAGGGTGATGAACAGAAAAACTTTTTCTGCACATCCCCCACATAGTAGCTTGTGTGTGCAACTAATCTACCAACAGCACTGAAAAGGCTTCAGTGAAGCTTTTAGAGATTGCTTTTGCTGCGCGTCAACATTTATATGTGATACAACTGGGCAATGAACTGTCAATAGACACTGTGACACCTTGTAACTCCTAAAGATGTATTATGGCAGCACTTTATAAAGAAAAGCACCATTAATAACGTCTTTTGTTGCACTCCTGCAAACATAGAAACACATTGATATCTACATTGTGTTTACTGTTGAATATGATGTATGAATATTATGTATGAATATTATGTAAACTATAGCTTGTTTTGTACTGTGAAAATCCCAGCAAGCACTTTAATATTATCATTAATATGTATGGCTAGCATTACGAATGACCTTTACGAAACATTACGAAGGAGTCTTTGCCACGGAGCTGAACCAGAGCTGCACTTCAGTTTATTGTTTAGGTTGAAGCACAGCGGGAAACCGCTCTACGCATGTGCAGAAAGAAGAGGAAGTACAGAAAGTAGTACGCAAGGTTACCCATGTGGCAATGTCCGCGTGCTCTGTGCTAGTGGACCAGGATGTTCCACGATACTTAAATTGGAAAGTGGGCGTTTCTAGAAGCAGTAGCAGCCCAGGGCTACACCAACCACAAAATCTTGCACCATCTCAGGGGAAGTGTAAGCGTGAGACACAGGTCATTTTCTGTTAATAAATGGCCCTATTTATAATATAAACAGTGTCCTACACATGCACAAAACAAATAAATTTTAAGGGGTGATATCTCTATATATATATTTATAAACATGAAAACTGGTATAGACCTGGTTCAAGCCTCTGCATGATTGAAACAACTGCCCTTTATCACTACATCCTACATGCGTTGCTCTGGAACAGCCCCATCTCTATTGTACAGGAGAAAACATTGGTCTTAGTACATATTTTTGGGCCATATTTAGAATTTAAGCATTTTTATTTATTTATTTTTAACAAGCAATATTCTCTACTGTAGGAAATCCAGGTGTTCAGCACCAAGCGACTGAACGGTTGCTTCAGGGCATCTCTGAAATTTACATCCTAAGCCAGCATTTGCATAGCTTTTTATAGCAATGGTATCCTACTCCATGCATCAAAATCATGTAAAAAGAACATGAAGTGCAAATAAATATTTAATGTAGTGAAGCTAAACGTGCATTAAATGTGCATACACAACAGGCATAGGTAACCTGTATTTCAGCTGTTATGCCCTGTATACACAGTATGCACAAATGATACACAAAGTTCCATGTGTCAAAAAGGAGTCTTCTTGTGCAGGCACATATCTGGACATCTAAAAGTAATGGAATATTATATGTACCATCGCCTATATGAAATGATAAACATTCTGCATCACTCCATAACCTCACAGATACAAGTATAAGCTCTTCCTGATCATTAAAAGAAAAAAAGGAAAATGTCTACACAAATCTAGCAGACATTCTGAGTGTACGTGCTGTTTTCAGACACTAAACGTGAATGTATTACATTGGCACAAGGCCAGAACGCTGTCAGCTGTTTATAGTACTGCTCACATCTAAGCAGTTCTGCAGCCTAATGACATGATACTGGTGCATAAGCATATTATAATGAACACACCCTGCAGATTACGCATTAAGGCTGCGAGCCACACCTGCATGAACAGAGCCACAGGGAAGGCACTTCACTTGAGAAGACACCTGATATTTGGTACATTCCAAAGCATCATATTTATTTACATTTTTTGTAGTTGCTTAACCACGTTCATGAAACCGGGTCCTATTTCTAATTCTACACTTCAATCTAACAAAACACAAAAGTTATGATTACCAAGCATCTCATAGAGGGGAGAATACAGGAATAAATCTATCAATGTCACAGTAAAGTGATACTAAAAATGTATTTAAAAAGTAACAACAGGTGTTTAAAAAGGATGGAGATGGGGGTGGAAAAAGAATAGTAAAAAAAAACCCTGAACACTTCTGTTAGGCCAAATAAGAGACTAATAAAAACGGTCTCCTGCTTCTAAATAAAAAGCAGAAGTCTTAGTTACACACAGTTTCATTTGATTAGCCATCCGCCACTGCAGGGGACGTGTGTGTGTAATCGCATTTCATTTGTAAACGGGAACATTTTAATTAGTCTAACATTTATTGGAGAACAGCTGTAAATTAGATTTTTGGGTTGCTTTCAAGGTAAAACATAACAAACCAACACATCTACATGCAAGCAGAAGGTAAAATGATCCCCTTACCCTTGAGATTCCGGCAGACGTTGGAGGGAGAAAGGAGTGTTCACACCTCTCAAGGTATTTTTCAGAGTTTAACTTTCCAAACAGAAGTGTGACTACAAAGCCCCTGGAAAACAAAACAAGTAAAACCACCACTGTACACGACAAGTCAGAAAGCAAAACATAAACTCACACATGCCATATGCTAACCAAAACGTCACAACCATAAGCAATGATACAGTATAATAAATGAATAACCTAAACAATAAAGGGCTGATTCACACTGAAAAACTTCCCAGAAATTAATTGTGGGTAGCGTAACCGCATGTATGCAGGGCTGCACGATTTATATCAAATGATTAAATCAACGATTAAAATCAAATTATTAAATCATGATTTAAATAAAAATGAAATTTAGACTGCTATATAGTTTGCTCGTGCCAATAATCATAAAACGATGCCAATCATCAATTTCGTGCATCCATGAAACCAATTGCACCATACATGTCTGAAGTGGACACTTTACGCCAAGTATCTCTTCTAGTCTGGTGGATGTCCTACGCAGCTCATCTTCAGTTAGACACTTCTGTAGTAAATGAAGACGTGGACAAAGACATCTACATGTTTGACTCAGACTCAAATAACTGATTGAGTGAAACTCAGGGCCTGATCCAGACCTACGCCCGCGAGCGTAGCGAATGATTGCCCGGGCGTATAAACTTTCACGCCCATGACACTCCCATTGATTGTACCGACTTACGGCGGCTGAACCCTACCCTTTTTCAAGCGTCCGTGCGAATTTTCGTACCGATACGCTGGTCGTACGGGGCTTAGCACGTCCATACTGTACAATTTAAATGGCTATCCCCACCTCTGTGTAGTAACTCGAGCGTCCGGACTATCGTCGTACAAAACGCACGCCCCTTGGGCGAAAAATACGCTGAAAATATGCTCGCTGTACACTCATGTCCTTCGGACGACCGGAAGTTGTCATACTGTACATGCGCAGTGCGTTTTTTCTCCCGGTTTTACGCTCCCGATCGCTTGCGGTCGTAGGTCTGGATCAGGCCCTCAGAGCCTAATTGTACTTCTTGATGCAACGGTTTAGTGTGTATTTATTCTATTACTGTGTTCATTTTGTTATTGTTCTCACTTTAAAAAATTTTCATGTATTACTAAAACAAGGTGTAAACATCTATAATTAAACCGTTGAAATTTTATCAAAAAAAAAAATCCTATTTAAATCAAAAAAATCTGATTGAAATAAAAAAAAAAAATCTGATTGAAATCAAATACATTTTTATGCAACCCTGCATGTATGACCCTCTGTACAACATAGGCAGATATCTGAACAGTGTGTGTGGAGTCACAGTAT
>WWET01000284.1:139794-151201 GCA_011038615.1 Limnodynastes dumerilii
ACACACACACACACGTAAGGAAACCAGAGAGAGATAAACAATGCAAAGACTTGTAAACAGTTCAAGGAAAGAACAAGCACAACCTGTTCTCCACAAGATGACATTTTCATGATAAGAACTTTATAGCTTTCTCAATACAGTAATAAAAACATTACAAAAATATTGATACTAGTTTCCATGTGAAGTGGACTATAAACGCACAAGTCACACAAAGGTCTGTTACATAAAGTCATCACTTAAGCTGGCCATACACCGGGTCGATTATCAATCCCAGCAGAGGGCGCCACGATAAACGGGCCGATTTTCCACCAGGGAAATGTCCTGTTATCGGCACCATACACCTCTCCTGCTGGGACCAATAACCCTAGCAGAAGAAGGAGGTACTTAAAGAGCTGGCAGCCATTCAGTAAGCCGATTGGCTCCCTTAAATTATCAGATGCAAGCTCCCAATTTAAATCAAACATGCCAAAAGATCAAACAATCATACTAGAGCATTTCTGGTGCGTTTATGTGGCATTTTAAAAATTGATCTTGCCCACTAAATTGAGCGATCATTTGCCCAATCAACCGATGACTGGATGACTGGGACTATAATCGCTCCAGTGTATGGCCAGCACTAGCTTAATGTCAATGTGCCTCTAAGACTGGTTTCTTGCAGCTGTCAGACTACAGGAATAAAGCTGGGAACACACCATGTTTATCTAATGAATACTGTTCTAACAACACAATAAACAAGTGTATAAAACGATATGGTGTAAGTGTGTGTATGCTGCCATGATGTTACCTGCAGGCTACACAAAGGACCGGATCCAGACTTAATACTGACAAGGTACTTCCGCATTTAGAATGTGTAGGCACCCAATGCAAGCCAACTGCACATGCGCGAAAGGGTTTAATGTGCATTAGAATATAGCACGCTCAATGCTGCATTCTGCGCTGGGAAATTCTCAATTGGCAGGGCATGATGACCTATAGTGCTTACATGGTTTATGCAAGGTGGGCAAAAGAGGCATTTAAATCGTACAGTGTGGGCTTGGCTATGCCCTTACGAAGGATCCACCATTATGAACATGGCCTTTACACACAGGGCTGTGTTTGTAAAAGTAAGTTCTGGACTCATAATCGCCATACATGCAAGGGAGGGCACTACTCTTGCACGCACATAAAACCATTCCGTTTGAATGGACTTACGAGCGCTGTGCATGCCTAAATCATCTTTTAAAAAGTTTAATTGCACTGACTAAAAGATGGAACAATGTCATGCAAATATGCATTGTGTATGCTCTTTAAGCTAGCTGTCAGTTCTTATTCAGACAATACATTTGGTAGGACTGTCAATAATGCATATTCAGCAACAGTGTGACAGGAGATCAGGTTTACTACAACCACATGAAAAAGGTATTTAAGCTGATCACACAAACACATACAGAAGGATTTTACATTTTAAAACAACTTGGCAGACATTCCAAGACAAACAAAAAAAAAAATTCAGTGGATTAGATTTGTGCGCGCATTATGGAGACTCAGTATTGGCACATGTATAGCATGAATATCAAATTAGAACAAGGAAAATCACTGTGCAATGCCAGATCATACATTTATTTATTCTGAAGGGAGAAGATGGGAAAAGAAATTGGACTTCTATGCGTTTTGCTCTGTTATAAGAAGCAGTAATGCAGGTCAACAAAACTGACAACAGTCATCGTTATAAAGCTTAAAAAAAAACCCGTTAGTAGCAACTCACACATCCAATGCTCATCTTACAGAGCAACAGTAATGGGAATTTACAGTGAAATGCTATTAAAGGAAATATGTGGAAATATAACCAAGAGGTCAGGGTTAATTTACTCCCAGATGATAGGAAAAAGAAAGCTTTGCTGTCAGAATAGATTATTAGTTACCTGATCACATAAAAACGTGGAATGGAAAAATAAAAAGTAAATAAAACCTTAGAAGAGTAGCAGCACTGTTATGTCTAAAGCAAAAGAAAGGACTTTCATGTTATGTCTAAAGCTGGCCACACACTACAGTGATTATTGTCACAGCATGATTTTTCAAAGAACCGTTTCAATTTTTCGTCTAGATAAAAGTTCCAATATCGGTTCTCCAGACTATGCGATTATCATCCGGGGAAAAAAAAAAGTGCAATTTTTCTTTCGTTTTATCGTACTATAAAAAAAATAGTTTACACACACACTATGTGATAATCTGAAATTATGATCAGATGTACCCTGTGATTTAAATAAAAGGCAGTGCAGAGGGTGATGGACAGCACCCTTAAAAGGTGGTTGTTCCATACAGGAAGGATTTTAAAATAATCATTTCCTGTAACTTATTGTAAATTCTGCTTCTATTAACTGAAAACAAAAAAAAATTCATAGAAATATCCAAGCTGAATGTGCAATACACAGGAAGCTGCTGTTAAGAGATTTGTAGATTTACATAGTCACGCCCCAAAGGTGTTTAGCATTTATCTTAAATAATTGGACTCTAGGGCCGATAATCGCTCTAGTGTGTGGCCAGCCTAAGTGATCTCCCAGACACTGGCGACAGACTGACAATGCATTGAAAACACAGAGGGCCCGATTCAATCAGCCGCAATGACGGAAAAAAGTGTCATATACGGAAGAAAAAAATAAGCAACGTTTTATGCGCACCTCTAGTGGCGCGCATAAAAATATCCCCCAAAAATTAGCTGAATTAGTTTTGCACCACAAATAACGCTGGTGCAAAGCTAACTAAATCGGGCCCAGAGAGACACCAAGACCACATTAAAAAAAATGTTCTAGCAAGTGTGAACAAACTGAAAATAGAGTAAGCCACAATAAAGTCAGCACAATCAATTAGACACGCGATCTAACAACAATAGTCAGCAATAAGAAACACCTGAATGTTTTGTATAGAAGAAACCTTGTCCCTAAAGGATAACTGCCAAAAACGGGAAGGTAAAAATTAATCACTTGAAGCAAAATAACCGACAAAAAGATAAATGTGCTATAAAAAGGATGATAAACGTAGAATCACAAGGCACGTGACTAAGCAAAATAAATAAAAACACAAAAACAAAAATAAACTCCTCCAACATCGGTGCAAGACTGGAAAAGGTTTCAGAGTTACTACAAAGAAAGATCACAGCACAAAATAAAAACTAAATATACCTTTTCTTACACTGGTTGTCAGTGGAAAGAACTTACAAAGAAAGGCAAATGTCAAGGCATTATATCTGCACCACCATCAGCTAAGCAGGTCAGAACAATTCAATTTCTAGGAGGCATCAATCACCAATACATCCCTAGGACATAGGGCTGGATCCAGACTTAAGTAAGTGCTTGAAATTAGTTACTCCTGGGCTAAACCATGTTGATTGCTGGGGAGTCATATTTCATCTGTTGTAAACTGTATTAGAGCGGAGAGGTGATGTCTCCTATCCCAAGTCTAAATAACAGTGTAATAGTAAAGCTGGTCAGTATCTATGTGCAGTAAGCAATTCAAAGATATATCCTGCATGCAAAGAATACAATTAACTTGACTCCCCCAGCAATCAACATGGTTTAGCCCAAGAGCAACTAATTTCAAGCACTTACTTAAGTCTGGATCCAGCCCATAGGGACTCCAGTGAAGTAAAACACCAACTTAGCTCACTAATGATGTGCTACCAGATGATGCTGTGCAATCGCTGCTTAGAAGGGATAGCTCTCAGTCCCCTGCCTAGAAATATAGAGATGTGTGTGTATACAGAAACAGAACACCAGAACACTCTCCAGGTCACACAACCCTTATCAGAATATTAGCAGAGAGAGAGAACCATTTATGGAAGTAGGTAGCATATCTTCCTTACATATTACATGCTACATATAGTGGTGGATCGGGCAACACCACTTATTACCGCAACAAAAGTAAATGCAAGAGAAAACACAAAATGTACAAAAAAAAGAGAGGGTAACAAGGCCTGGCCCATTCCCATTCCCCAAACAGCTCAAAGAATGCTGATAGCTGAGAGATGTAAAACATCTATTACATGATAGCAATGCAGCATAAGGACTACTTATTTTTATATAGCACCATAATAAAAAAGGGAAAAAAAGTATATGTAAGAGAAGCAGAAGTGAATAAAAGCAGCTGAGGAAGAGAGGATATGTCTCTAACCGCTCCAGGGCTGGGAACTCGTCAAGTTACCACCAGGTAACCGTGTAATTTGATGTAAATTGTTTTTTAAATCCTAGGGGATGAGCATAATGAAATCAAGTGGGGTTATTGGGATAATTATGCTATCACATGCTTCTTGCTAGGGATGTTTTGGAGAGTTGTTGATGAAGCAAGATTGGAAGGAGAGATGGATGATGACCGAGTAGTGTCTCCCTTCAGCCTGTACATTATACGGCTTTATGTCCTGAATTACTTGCTGATGACAAATACAAAAGTACAGAATTTCCACTATAAGGAGAGAAGGGAGGCATTACTTACTATTGCCAAATAACAGCTGACTAGACTAAATAATATAGCGGAGTTAAAAGGCAGCAAATGAAGCTTATTTATTTAATAGAATAGCAGCCATAGCTAGAAGGAAACAGAACATAGGAGAGACATAGGTATCTCCTATGTTCTGGAGAGATGGCCCCTGACCTGACCCGACCCATGGAATTCTAATATAGGTGTGACGGACATATAAGAGCCGGAGGGTCTAAACTAGGGTTAATGTTTTTCAGTAGCCAATGGACCTACTAGCATGTTTACTAGTGTTCATGTATGCACTTTCCTTCCAACTTACAGTATGTCTATCAGGACTTCATGAAATAATAAAAAAGATAAATTATATTTACACACATTCATACATTTAGACATACATACACGCATACAGCATTTGGGTTGAAATATCCTTAATATGTAAAGGCTGGAATAAGTCTTCTGTCTTTAAGTGAATTTGTTTCCAGTAGGAGGATGGAGTGTTTGTGAAGGATAAACAGAACAATACATTTTTACAGTCACTAAGCCTACAGTCTGCCATAAGCAGGCATTAGGTAGATTTATCCACTTGCACGTGCAGGTTAAGTACTTACCCACCCACAAAGCAGAGGATGTAAAAGGCTAAATAAATTATAGCAAACGGTCCAAATGTAATCAGGAAGAGCACACCGCCAAGACTTCCCCATCCCCATATGGAAAGGCTGGCCTGGAGAGAGAGAATAGAAGTCATTAGCCAGAAATCAAAACGGCATAAAGGAAATTATCATCATAATAAAGTAATTTTACTTGTCCTACAGAATAGCCTTGGTAAAACACACAATAAGAAGCAACAAAATGGTGTTTACAATTCTGAATCTTATGACTGATTTACATTCACACAAGTCCATCTGATGAGGGAAAAATAAATAGGAAAATGCTAATATATTTCTTACTCTCAAGTAGTAAATACAAGTAAAATATATATATATATATATATGTCTATTCCGGCTCTGATGTTTTGCATAGCGTGAAGACCTTCTATATGCCGTCTATTCCGGCTCTGATGTTTTGCATAGCGTGAAGACCTTCTATATGCCGTCTATTCCGGCTCTGATGTTTTGCATAGCGTGAAGACCTTCTATATGCCGTCTATTCCGGCTCTGATGTTTTGCATAGCGTGAAGACCTTCTATATGCCGTCTATTCCGGCTCTGATGTTTTGCATAGCGTGAAGACCTTCTATATGCCGTCTATTCCGGCTCTGATGTTTTGCATAGCGTGAAGACCTTCTATATGCCGTCTATTCCGGCTCTGATGTTTTGCATAGCGTGAAGACCTTCTATATGCCGTCTATTCCGGCTCTGATGTTTTGCATAGCGTGAAGACCTTCTATATGCCGTCTATTCCGGCTCTGATGTTTTGCATAGCGTGAAGACCTTCTATATGCCGTCTATTCCGGCTCTGATGTTTTGCATAGCGTGAAGACCTTCTATATGCCGTCTATTCCGGCTCTGATGTTTTGCATAGCGTGAAGACCTTCTATATGCCGTCTATTCCGGCTCTGATGTTTTGCATAGCGTGAAGACCTTCTATATGCCGTCTATTCCGGCTCTGATGTTTTGCATAGCGTGAAGACCTTCTATATGCCGTCTATTCCGGCTCTGATGTTTTGCATAGCGTGAAGACCTTCTATATGCCGTCTATTCCGGCTCTGATGTTTTGCATAGCGTGAAGACCTTCTATATGCCGTCTATTCCGGCTCTGATGTTTTGCATAGCGTGAAGACCTTCTATATGCCGTCTATTCCGGCTCTGATGTTTTGCATAGCGTGAAGACCTTCTATATGCCGTCTATTCCGGCTCTGATGTTTTGCATAGCGTGAAGACCTTCTATATGCCGTCTATTCCGGCTCTGATGTTTTGCATAGCGTGAAGACCTTCTATATGCCGTCTATTCCGGCTCTGATGTTTTGCATAGCGTGAAGACCTTCTATATGCCGTCTATTCCGGCTCTGATGTTTTGCATAGCGTGAAGACCTTCTATATGCCGTCTATTCCGGCTCTGATGTTTTGCATAGCGTGAAGACCTTCTATATGCCGTCTATTCCGGCTCTGATGTTTTGCATAGCGTGAAGACCTTCTATATGCCGTCTATTCCGGCTCTGATGTTTTGCATAGCGTGAAGACCTTCTATATGCCGTCTATTCCGGCTCTGATGTTTTGCATAGCGTGAAGACCTTCTATATGCCGTCTATTCCGGCTCTGATGTTTTGCATAGCGTGAAGACCTTCTATATGCCGTCTATTCCGGCTCTGATGTTTTGCATAGCGTGAAGACCTTCTATATGCCGTCTATTCCGGCTCTGATGTTTTGCATAGCGTGAAGACCTTCTATATGCCGTCTATTCCGGCTCTGATGTTTTGCATAGCGTGAAGACCTTCTATATGCCGTCTATTCCGGCTCTGATGTTTTGCATAGCGTGAAGACCTTCTATATGCCGTCTATTCCGGCTCTGATGTTTTGCATAGCGTGAAGACCTTCTATATGCCGTCTATTCCGGCTCTGATGTTTTGCATAGCGTGAAGACCTTCTATATGCCGTCTATTCCGGCTCTGATGTTTTGCATAGCGTGAAGACCTTCTATATGCCGTCTATTCCGGCTCTGATGTTTTGCATAGCGTGAAGACCTTCTATATGCCGTCTATTCCGGCTCTGATGTTTTGCATAGCGTGAAGACCTTCTATATGCCGTCTATTCCGGCTCTGATGTTTTGCATAGCGTGAAGACCTTCTATATGCCGTCTATTCCGGCTCTGATGTTTTGCATAGCGTGAAGACCTTCTATATGCCGTCTATTCCGGCTCTGATGTTTTGCATAGCGTGAAGACCTTCTATATGCCGTCTATTCCGGCTCTGATGTTTTGCATAGCGTGAAGACCTTCTATATGCCGTCTATTCCGGCTCTGATGTTTTGCATAGCGTGAAGACCTTCTATATGCCGTCTATTCCGGCTCTGATGTTTTGCATAGCGTGAAGACCTTCTATATGCCGTCTATTCCGGCTCTGATGTTTTGCATAGCGTGAAGACCTTCTATATGCCGTCTATTCCGGCTCTGATGTTTTGCATAGCGTGAAGACCTTCTATATGCCGTCTATTCCGGCTCTGATGTTTTGCATAGCGTGAAGACCTTCTATATGCCGTCTATTCCGGCTCTGATGTTTTGCATAGCGTGAAGACCTTCTATATGCCGTCTATTCCGGCTCTGATGTTTTGCATAGCGTGAAGACCTTCTATATGCCGTCTATTCCGGCTCTGATGTTTTGCATAGCGTGAAGACCTTCTATATGCCGTCTATTCCGGCTCTGATGTTTTGCATAGCGTGAAGACCTTCTATATGCCGTCTATTCCGGCTCTGATGTTTTGCATAGCGTGAAGACCTTCTATATGCCGTCTATTCCGGCTCTGATGTTTTGCATAGCGTGAAGACCTTCTATATGCCGTCTATTCCGGCTCTGATGTTTTGCATAGCGTGAAGACCTTCTATATGCCGTCTATTCCGGCTCTGATGTTTTGCATAGCGTGAAGACCTTCTATATGCCGTCTATTCCGGCTCTGATGTTTTGCATAGCGTGAAGACCTTCTATATGCCGTCTATTCCGGCTCTGATGTTTTGCATAGCGTGAAGACCTTCTATATGCCGTCTATTCCGGCTCTGATGTTTTGCATAGCGTGAAGACCTTCTATATGCCGTCTATTCCGGCTCTGATGTTTTGCATAGCGTGAAGACCTTCTATATGCCGTCTATTCCGGCTCTGATGTTTTGCATAGCGTGAAGACCTTCTATATGCCGTCTATTCCGGCTCTGATGTTTTGCATAGCGTGAAGACCTTCTATATGCCGTCTATTCCGGCTCTGATGTTTTGCATAGCGTGAAGACCTTCTATATGCCGTCTATTCCGGCTCTGATGTTTTGCATAGCGTGAAGACCTTCTATATGCCGTCTATTCCGGCTCTGATGTTTTGCATAGCGTGAAGACCTTCTATATGCCGTCTATTCCGGCTCTGATGTTTTGCATAGCGTGAAGACCTTCTATATGCCGTCTATTCCGGCTCTGATGTTTTGCATAGCGTGAAGACCTTCTATATGCCGTCTATTCCGGCTCTGATGTTTTGCATAGCGTGAAGACCTTCTATATGCCGTCTATTCCGGCTCTGATGTTTTGCATAGCGTGAAGACCTTCTATATGCCGTCTATTCCGGCTCTGATGTTTTGCATAGCGTGAAGACCTTCTATATGCCGTCTATTCCGGCTCTGATGTTTTGCATAGCGTGAAGACCTTCTATATGCCGTCTATTCCGGCTCTGATGTTTTGCATAGCGTGAAGACCTTCTATATGCCGTCTATTCCGGCTCTGATGTTTTGCATAGCGTGAAGACCTTCTATATGCCGTCTATTCCGGCTCTGATGTTTTGCATAGCGTGAAGACCTTCTATATGCCGTCTATTCCGGCTCTGATGTTTTGCATAGCGTGAAGACCTTCTATATGCCGTCTATTCCGGCTCTGATGTTTTGCATAGCGTGAAGACCTTCTATATGCCGTCTATTCCGGCTCTGATGTTTTGCATAGCGTGAAGACCTTCTATATGCCGTCTATTCCGGCTCTGATGTTTTGCATAGCGTGAAGACCTTCTATATGCCGTCTATTCCGGCTCTGATGTTTTGCATAGCGTGAAGACCTTCTATATGCCGTCTATTCCGGCTCTGATGTTTTGCATAGCGTGAAGACCTTCTATATGCCGTCTATTCCGGCTCTGATGTTTTGCATAGCGTGAAGACCTTCTATATGCCGTCTATTCCGGCTCTGATGTTTTGCATAGCGTGAAGACCTTCTATATGCCGTCTATTCCGGCTCTGATGTTTTGCATAGCGTGAAGACCTTCTATATGCCGTCTATTCCGGCTCTGATGTTTTGCATAGCGTGAAGACCTTCTATATGCCGTCTATTCCGGCTCTGATGTTTTGCATAGCGTGAAGACCTTCTATATGCCGTCTATTCCGGCTCTGATGTTTTGCATAGCGTGAAGACCTTCTATATGCCGTCTATTCCGGCTCTGATGTTTTGCATAGCGTGAAGACCTTCTATATGCCGTCTATTCCGGCTCTGATGTTTTGCATAGCGTGAAGACCTTCTATATGCCGTCTATTCCGGCTCTGATGTTTTGCATAGCGTGAAGACCTTCTATATGCCGTCTATTCCGGCTCTGATGTTTTGCATAGCGTGAAGACCTTCTATATGCCGTCTATTCCGGCTCTGATGTTTTGCATAGCGTGAAGACCTTCTATATGCCGTCTATTCCGGCTCTGATGTTTTGCATAGCGTGAAGACCTTCTATATGCCGTCTATTCCGGCTCTGATGTTTTGCATAGCGTGAAGACCTTCTATATGCCGTCTATTCCGGCTCTGATGTTTTGCATAGCGTGAAGACCTTCTATATGCCGTCTATTCCGGCTCTGATGTTTTGCATAGCGTGAAGACCTTCTATATGCCGTCTATTCCGGCTCTGATGTTTTGCATAGCGTGAAGACCTTCTATATGCCGTCTATTCCGGCTCTGATGTTTTGCATAGCGTGAAGACCTTCTATATGCCGTCTATTCCGGCTCTGATGTTTTGCATAGCGTGAAGACCTTCTATATGCCGTCTATTCCGGCTCTGATGTTTTGCATAGCGTGAAGACCTTCTATATGCCGTCTATTCCGGCTCTGATGTTTTGCAGGCGCCCAGACCTTCTATATGCACTTTGCTATTTGCATGTAGAAGGTCTGTTGGCGCGATGCTAAACATCAGGACCTGACCAGACGTCATGGGAGTCGGGATTATAACTGTAAGTATTTATTGTGGGGTACTGCTTAGCGGGAGGGTTTTTAAATTGCCGTTTTTTTTTTTTCCGGTATTTTTTATGCGTCGGAATTTTTTGGGTGCCGGTATTTTTTTATGTCGGTATTTTTTAGGGGCCGGTAATTTTTTTCGCCGGTATTTTTGGGGTGTCGGGATTTTTTCCGCCGGTATTTTTGTGGTGTCGGGATTTTTGTGGTGTCGGAATTTTCACTGTCGGTACCCTGGTGGAGGTATTTTTAACGTCGGGATTTTTAGCGTCGGAAATTAGTACTACACCCTGAAAATCATGCCCTGAACCTAACTATAATGGGATATAATTTATTTAGGAAGAATAGAGAAGAACAAATTGGAGGAGGGGTATTAATGTATGTAAAGGATTAATTAAATACTAATTTAATAGAAGAAGCACTGTGCAAAAAACTGGGTATATTTTACAAAGCAAAAAGGAGACTAAGAAGGTTATCGAAGCTGCAACAGCCCAAGCCGAGGAACAATTGCCCCACTCAATACAAAAAGGGGTCAAACGCTTTTTTAGGTAAATAAATGAGAGGTGAAAAAATAAAGGTATGGTAATACAAACAGAGGACCTGATTCCGTTAAGAACGAATGGGTTCATAATTATACAAATGGCAACTCCTTTGACATGCCCTCATTTTTGTTGTTCTTAACGGACTTAAGAATGAATGCCAAAGGCAGCCTGATCTTCCCATGCATATGCATCTTCTTAACTTCCTAAAGAACGAACGTACTTAGCAAACTGCACCCTGTCTGCCCCATTTATATGCCTACCCCCACCCACTTTTCTTAATTTCTTTCATAATTTGGCTTGGCATGCCTCTTCTTACTTATCTCATTAAGAACGGCTTTTGTAAATCGATCTTAAGGGATCACGATTCTTAAAACCTATATAGATTGCATAAATAAAGGTACTACGCATGCGCGGTTTAACCACTCCTAAAAATACGCCCAGAAATAGCAGTTGCAGAGAGTGGGAGTCTTGCGAAGGGTGACAGGGCTGTGGCTGATCATCTTAATTATTTTTGTTTAAGAGTCAAAAGAGAGAGATGG
>WWET01000284.1:157318-180932 GCA_011038615.1 Limnodynastes dumerilii
TGCTTGCAACCTGTCAGTGTGAAAGCTGGGTCTCCTGTCAAGATTGACAGGAGACCCAGCCAATCAGGAGAGACTGCAGCCAGCCGGCTCTCCAGCAGAGATTATCGCTCCTAGCCTGTGGCAGTGTATGGTGCCGATATCGGGACCTTTCCCCAGGGGGAAATCGTCCTGTTTATCGGCAGCCACATGCTGGGAGCGATAATCGCTCTAGTGTGTGGCCAGCTTAAGACTTGTGTTGTGAATTATAGCCAGACCCCTGAGATTCTAGCAATCACATGCTCATATGTGCTAAAATGTGTAATTAGACTTCAATTTTAAGATAGCTAAAGTACTAAAAACCAAAGTTAAAACTAAAACAGATACAGAAAAAAGCAACAGATCCAGACTGAGATGTACACCTGACGGCATGCTTTTTTACCGTGCACCGGATCGTTGCATAGTTTTGCACTGTGCACCACTCAAGCTATTCAGACTAGAACACAACTCACTACTGCAACTGCCCGAGTTCAAAGAGGTGTTATGGAGGAAGGAAACAGTGGACCAACATACAGACATTAATATTTAATTGTTCTTGATGATTATGTGGCTGTACGCAAAAGACACACTTGCGCACAGATCCAGAGCAACACTTAAATTCGTATCTGAAACGTCCTTAAATTTCCAATTATTTGTGTGGGGACTTTCCAAATGCTGGGTTTATTTTATCCAAGTCTGGATGGAGCCCACAGAGTACACAGACAAAGACACAGTGTGGGAAAAAATCCCTGCAGTACAAAAAAAATTAATAAAATAAAAATATATATTAAAAAAAAAAATGCAATCTATAGTGTTGTCCATGCTGAATGCAAACAAGTGTTTTAGAATCACTATCACATAAGGCTTTTGAGTGAGACCCAATTAAAGTCCAGAGGAGAAATGTATGTCCTGTATGTTTTCAAAGTTCCCATGGTCACACAGGGCCCAATTCAATTGACCGTGAAGACGGGAATAAGCACAAAGGGCGCCGATTCCTGTCTATCACGGTAAATAAAATTTGTAGACTTTAATATGCACCTCAAAAAAAGACCTCTGAACAATGTACAATGGGTCTGATAGAAAAAAATTTATAATATAATTGGGAGTGTCAGTGGGAGACTAGATGTAAAATAACCACACCCAATACGTAAAAAATATTGCATTCAACATTAGGTGTGACAAACTAACATAATAGCTAACAATAATTTTCTTTAACACGCTTTTAACAATTGTGGTAATGTGTTATTCAAAAAAACCATGCAGTAGAAAGCATTAACAGAAATAAAAGAAAATTAACAAACGATAATGCATTACACATTACATTTTGTACACTTTCTTACTGAAATATGATATATATGATTTAACCTTAAAGACCATCTGTGGTTGTTTCTAATCACAACAGTCTGGATCTATCTATCTATGATTTCTGCATGCACAGATTCCTGTACAAAAGACTAAGGGCCAGATTTACTAAGCTGCAGGTTTGGAAAACTGGATATGTTGCCCATAGCAACCAATCAGATTTAAGCTCTCACTTTCCTATATCATACTAGAGAATGTCAGCTAGAATCTGTTTGGTTGCTATGGGCAACATCTCCAGTTTTTCAAACCCACAGCTTAGTAAATCCGGCCCTAAGAGGAAATCTTTAACACTACTCGCACTATGCATTTATCTGAGTATTCCGTTTTTAGCCCCTTGCCCCGTCTGACTTTCGACAGTCAGGACCTACCTCATATTTTTCAACATGAGCAATCAGAAAGTCCTGGAACTATGCTGGTCTGGATGGGCCAGAATGTGTTTGAATCAAATTGTCTTGCAGTTGTGGGCATACACAGTATGGAAAGGCAAACGCATGACTGAACCACAAAGAAGGTGAGCAAGACTAGCCGAGAGTCTTTAATTCACAAAAAGTTGATTAATAGGCGTCATGAATTAAGTTATGAACAAGATAAATAAGGGACAGGCAGCTATCAATTGGACACTATCATAGCCATTTCAAGTGCCATGTTTATTAAACACAAAAAAGGGAGCAGACAAGGTGATAACTGATATATTCATTTGTATAATTAATGGTTAAAGATAGCCACATGATAGAGCAGGGATAGAGCACGGATGCAGACTAGCGGTCGTATAACATATACGTCCGGTGTTTAGCGTTTTTTTCCTGCTGCGCATGCATAGTACATTTTTTACGTTACCTACTTATCTTTTCCTTACGTAGATTCTGAAAGACCGCATTTATGTAATCTACATAAGGAAAATATAAGTAGATAACGTAAAAAATGTACTACTCATGGGTAGTAGGAAAAAACGCTAAACACTGGACATATATGTTACACGTTCGGTAGTCTACATACTGCCCCCAGTCCCAACTTGGCAACCAGTATTTCATGAGCCCCGTGATAAAGAGTGGCACAGGTTGTGAATTTCATATGTTAAGCTGGGTACACACCTATACAATCACACAGGAGATAATAACTGTTACAATTTCACCGACAATTGCAAGTCCTGGCGAGGATGCTGATTCCCGTGTACACACTATACCAATTTACCAACAAATGGGAAATCCTCATCTCATCTGCTGAAACAACGGCACAAATATCCGCCTGCTGCACAGAACACTGCCAGTAAGGTCGGGCAGTTGTATATGCATACACACTACCCACATTTGTCTTACATTATACCTCAGTGCTTGTGAATGTTATAAAACCAAATCAACAAATGCAACCTATTTTATCACAAGAAATCATGATTGTGGAAATGTACACTCTTGAAATCACAAATCTTAGGACCGTCCCTATAACTTTGCTCTCTCAGGCATAAAATGGCTCTTCCGATGGCATTAAAGAATAAACTACGATTGCAGCGGCCTTTCACCACATAGCACATTCTCTACTCCTCTGTTGCTTTTCTAGAGCCCTGCAGCATCATCTTATCACATACAAGGTGTGACTGCTGCGCCTACAGCTATGTTTTTACTGTTTAAAGTAACTGAAGCAGTAAAGGATGAAAAGGAATAAGTGATGAAAAACATAGTGCAATATTATACACACATAAACAGCAAACCAGCACCGCCAAAAAAGCACAGCATGCAAAATCTATTTCTTTAGTGGAAAAAGAAGAGCAAAGAACGAGAAGTGAGCAGCACCAGAAAAACCAGTTTAGACGTACCAGCACTTTCTTATTCTGTCACAGGAAAAATTATATAAGTCACACTTTCTAAACGTATACTGTGACTTGTGAAATCAAGTGAAAAACCAGCTTCCACAAATATCTTTCCACACTTTCCAACGTGCTTGCTGGTCAAATGTTACAGAGGTGCCAAAAAAGAAATTAAAAGACTTATCACGGATTTAACCATTTCAGACTCCACAAGTGGATGAAATGACTTGAACATCCCTTAAAAATGACACATCAATGAAAACACAAAAGAAATAAAATGAAGATAATAGGTTACAGTTTTTTTTTCAGTTTAGTTAATATTTTATTTTTACCTTCATCACATAAGACGAAGACCATAGATTATAAAATACACACACATACACACACACTAATATCTGTTATATATATACCTCCTCTAACTTAATTTACAGAGCCATGACTGATACAGGATACTAGTAGGGTGCCATGCCTCTGTAGAGGATTCCGTCCTAGGGAGTTATAGCCATCAGTCCCCAGCAGGATCATCTACATAGTCGCGGCATGCTACTAATATAGTGCAGCAGGCAGCCATAGCTCTGTAAATGAAACAGATGGCTTCATATACAGGAGCTAGTTGATGTTTGTTACCAGCACTGTGTTGTGCTCTGTTTAGGAACAACTAGCCAGCTGCTTCCGCTGTTGATTATTTCAAATCAGCTGCAGCAGCACAGGTATAGGTCTGGTGCCATTAACATTGCAGTAGGACCTAGGTTATATCCATCATACATACACTTCATTTTACCAGCAAGAAGCCATTGTGTCTCTTCTGTCACTTGCCAGTATAAATCACTCTATATAAATATATCATTGTACTTGCTCCAATCAGTTTACACTACAATACAGGTGCATATATAGGGAAAGCATTGGCTATCTACTGGCCATGGGTATAGATTGGCAGTCAGCGGAGTCCTTTCTCTCACCCTAACCTCCCCTACCCCCCAGAGTTTGACCCCAAGACTCCCTTCCCTGCTGCCTGACCCTAAAACTCTCTTACCTGCAGCCTAACCCTAAGGGCCAGATTTAATAGGCTGCAGAAAAGGAAAAGTGGAGATGCTGCCCATTGCAATCAGATTCTAGCTAACATTTTCTAGTATGTAAAAGGAAAGTGAGAGCTAGAATATAATTGGTTGCTATGCACAACATCTCCACTTTTCCTTTCCCGCAGTAAATGTGGCCCTTGGACTTCCATCCCTGCAGCCTAACCCTAAGACTCCCTTCCCCATAGCCTAACCCCAAGAGTCCCCATATACACTACCCTGGTGTGGCGGTGGGTCTGCGCCGGGCAATGAGTCTTGGAAATAATGAATGTGTAAGTATGTCAAAAAATGTATTCAGCACTTACACATTCATTAGGAAAATCTTCCAATTAGTGATATGTTTGAAATAGAGACGGCCGAAAATGAGCTTTCAGGTGCCTGTATTTTGGAAATATTTTCTTTAAGAGGACCGTTTCCCGCTGGCCACACTTACATGCCTTGCTCAGCCTTTTACCGATCCCTGAATGGAGCAATTGACTATGATATGATTTCTCAGACAAATATTTAGGTGCTTATTCAGAATCACCAGCTCCTGGGAAGATTGGTAAATGCCTTCATTGTTATCATTGTAGAAAGATAGACATTACCCTTAATATTTTTTCCAGCAACAACTACTTACATCACTGCGGATGTTTTTCCTCTCTTGGCAAAACAATAAGAGCACAGCTATATAGCTCCAGGCCAATCATCGGACGTGACAGGTGACTTAAATGATGAAATAATAAAGTACACTTAATTATATTTGATGAATTTTAGGACCTATGAAAAGCTAAACAATTGTTTATTAACACACAAGGCTGATTTTAAGGATGAGTCAATGTATTTCACATGGGTGTAAGCACCAAACCCATGTGCTCCATTAGCCCTGTCTTCACCCCCCTTGGGCTTTTACCTCTGTATCCACTTGTATACCTATGTCCCCCCTATAGTTTTATAGGTTTCCCCTCTTCATGAGAGCTTGTATTTTTGTAGGTTTCCTGCTATCTTACAAAAGGTTTCTTTGTGGTCGTCTTTTTGAGTTTTGGTTTCCATGGATCCATGCTGGCTTGTTCCAAGTTAGCGGTGTAATGGTGTGAGGAACATATTTGATATCAAATGAGCTTCATTTACACGAAACAGCCTACCTGATTATACCATCAAAGCTGTCAGAGCAGCATAGTACATAGATATACAGCAGCGGTTATTGCATGCAGTAATACAGACAAGAATCAGCCGAAGCCACGCTTCACACAGCGCAGCTTCGGCTGATCGCTGTCTGTACTACCCCTTGCAATAGCCGCTGCTGTATATCTATGTAAACAAAAAAGAGTGCCTGCTAGGGCACAGAAAGTGAGACCACTAATTGCACAGCCAACCAACTTCCACAATTAATTATACACCATAAACAAATATAATAAAATATACTTTATTCAAATTCACAGTAAAAATGGGCAAAAGACACCCTAAATAGCGAAAATATTAAGATTAACAATTTCTACAAGATAACATACACATCACAGAGACAAAAAATGTCCCAATTCGTGCATAATGTTTATCGGTAAGGGAAAATATCAGTCACCTATAGT
Organism: Limnodynastes dumerilii; assembly: GCA_011038615.1. Classification (NCBI taxonomy): domain Eukaryota; kingdom Metazoa; phylum Chordata; class Amphibia; order Anura; family Limnodynastidae; genus Limnodynastes; species Limnodynastes dumerilii. The sequence continues at coordinate 163,138 of WWET01000284.1, forward strand.
GACATAAGATACTAAAGTGCCAGAGATAATATATGCAATCTACTAGTCATAGGTATGGGGATGAAAATACATGAAAGTCCACAGGTACAGAGGTACAGCTAAAAGTCCGTAATAATATATACAAACATTGAACATCAAGCGCTCATGTGTCAAGGACCAAGCGATACTGAGATATATACAAAAAATAGCATGTACAACAATGGAGGAACAGCCTACTTACACGTCCGACGGCTGACCCTGTCCCGAGCCCCTAACGGCCTCACGGCCGCGCTTCACCTATACTAGGTAAGTATCTAGCCCTACACTAATCTATTCCATGTAACAGCCCAAACCGACAGAAAGAAACAAAGACCCGGTGCACACGGGTAATACGATGGTCCTCTACGCGCATGATGAAGCAAGCGAAACGCTTGCTATCACTTGAAGTCTTCAAGTGATATTAATACCCCATTCAAACTGAGCCTGAGATATAGCTGGGGCAAGCCCTGACAACCCAGGTAGAGGCTCAGTGTGAAAGGGTCTGACTGCCTCTACCCAGGTCTAATGACCCGGAACAGTTAAAGGGTCCGACCTGGGTAGCCTCCAGTATGAAAGGAGAGACCCAGGTCTCCTAGAAAAAAAGTGATTGGGGGAATTATGGAAGAGAGTCATCAGAGGTTTAAAAACCCAGAATATTGCCCAGTGTAAATGGGAAAAATAAATAAATAAAGGGGGTAAGGAGTGAGAACAAAGGGCAATAACCCAGGTTCAAAAACCCGAGATTTTGGCGGGTGGCGATGTGAAAGTAGTATTACATGCAAGATGAAAAGACAGATTACACAATCATGTGAACATAGTATACCAGCAACGCCATAACAATGATCGCAACCAGCAGTAAACGCAACAATTCATTTAATGAGGAATCAAAATAAACCTCACAGAATTCCTGTAAAAAACTATGGGAACAGAAAATAAACGTCACGTTATATATAGACTACATAACAATGAGTGATAACTAGATAACTAGAGATAACAGGAAAACATTTTTGCCAAAATACCTTAAATGTAGGGTGATTGTGCAACCTGGAGGCTGGCGATTTTCTCTTCTATCCTGGAAATGTGAGTATGTGTAATGGGCTTGCACCTTTCACAGTAATATTTCCATTTTACAAACATTCTACTAAACTTCTAAAACAAATCTAAATTCCCATTCTACAGAAAGAAGTAATCCTTACTTCAAATGTGTGTTTATCATATCATTTTTTATTCCAATGATGGGATTTCAATATCATCTCACTATTAGATTATCTGAAATTCAAGAAACCAAGAAAATGCTATAGAACACGCTCATAGTAAATGTATAAACACAAACACCTTGAGAGCACAGTTCTTCACGTGAACCCAACAATGTAAGACAGAAAAACGCTCACAGCTAATAAAGGACTGGATACAATCTTCTGAAAAGTGAGCATTTTCAGCTCTTTGTGAGTGGAAAAAGAGTGCATTTGGTGACTGTAGTTGTACAGTAAGGGCGTGTTTATGGCCCTCCTATTGTCGCTGTGAGGGGAGGCAAATTTAAACTGTGAAAAGAGAATTAGAATTGAGAGGTGAAGTTTCTTAGCTTAACTCTTATTAACATAATAAACAAAGCTTTGCAGTATGTGCGTTCTGTGTGCAAAAGCAAAGTATTTTCCCTGCATGCAAAATTATTCAAAACAACTAGCACCTCCCCACACACAATGCGAAATGGTTTAGCTGAGCTGTACCCTCGCACCTGTTTTTCCCGGTCCTCCTCTCACACTCTGGATCAGCCCATTAATGTGGAGAGTGATTAACAAGATATTACACTGTTTGCTGATCTCTACACACAGGTGATTCAGTGCATAAAACACACCTGTTTATTGTTTTCTTTCTATATTTCTCAATGTGCATGGCACAAAAACAGACAGGTGAACATAAACCAGACATCCGGAGTGCTGTGTGGGAGTTCAATTAGGTGCGGTATCGGTGTGGACAAGCAACTTTCAGCAGATCCATAGTTTAAAAAACAAAAAGTAGGAATTGCGACAGCTTTAATCAATCTGCACTTCTTTACCCTGGATGGATGATTCCACCGATACACATACACGTGCACACACACACACACACACAATAGGCAATGGGTTTTCCCAAATAAGAAGCATCAGGCTGTGAAAGTACAATTGGTTTTATTTTGTGTAGGAAAATTCTTAGCTGCTAAATGTGAATAAATTGCTCCAGAATATGAATCAGAAACAACGTGAATAGGACAATAGTTTATACGCATGCAGCGCTAAAGAAACTTGCAACATGCTGCAGCTGTGTCAGATGTTTAGAAAGGAGTCTGACAAATCATTTCATGTGCTGACTCCAAACCACAAACATCCCAAGTTCCGCTCTCAAACGTCTGCAAGGTCACGTCTAATACATTCTGGGTGATCAGCTATACAGTATACAAGGTATAAGCAACCTGCGCCACAGGTGTGAAACTTAAAGTGTAATCGTGCTTTGCCTATGATGTGGGTCACTGTTTGCCAACACCTGGGGCCAGATTTACTGAACTGCGGGATTGGAAAAGTGGAGATGTTGCCCATAGCAACCAATCAGATTCTAGCTCTCACTTTCCTATTACATACTAGACAATGTCAGCTAGAATCTGATATAGGCAACATCTCCACTTTTTCAAACCCGCAGCTTAGTAAATCTGGCCCCTGGAGTGCTGAAGGTTGTTTCTGACTGCATCGGTGGGAGTCGCTGCCTCGAAATGCTGCTTTTAGAAGTAAAGACAGATGAAAACGGAAGTAAACCAATCAGCATACTTACCCATTTTTCATTTTTGGAAACTACCAACCAGAGAGGTGAGCAACACTCTCCGGGGAGTTTTAGGGTTAGGCTGCGGAGAAGGGAGGGTTAGGGTAATGGCATGGGAGGGTTAGCATTAGGGTAAGGGTTGGGGTTAAATTTATACTTACCATACAAACCAGCGTCTACTCTCACAGGGGATCAATTGGTTTGCCAGCAACTGACTGGGAGAGAACGGCCCTTTCGAAAAAGGGCTCTCAGCGGCGACCCACACCCATCTATAGTATATGTGTAGGACTACAAATATTTTGACACATTTAACATACACGTGTTAACATGTCCTTGCAAACAAATACAGGAATCCTATGTAGACATGAGACTATGGGCTGATTAGGAGTTGCAATTACACCTTGTTTTTAGGTGCAAGTGTAGATCTGAGTAATACCATGCTGAACTACAAGGTGAGGCAACTTCAAATTGTGAAATCAGAATTAGAATTAAGAGGTGAAATTTCTTAGCTCAACTCTAGTTTACAGATGAAACATAAAGCTATGCAGCATGAGTTCTATGTGCAAAAGTAACGTATTTTCCCTACTTTCAAAAGACTTAATATTAATTAGCGCCCCTTACTTTGCAAATAGGTTTAGCTGAGCTGTACACTTGAACCTGTTTTGCCTTTACTCCCAAACTCTGAATCAGCTCGTATGTCTTCAGAGGTAGAAGTGAAAAGCTTGACAAGAGTTAATGTAACAATCTGTAATCTGTTGTAATCTAGCCATGTAATGATCAGTCACAGGTGCACTTACAATACATCTGCACTGTGATGCAAGGAGGAAAGTCTGGCAATGAATCCTTTTAGACAAACTTCATACTAGCTACTACACAGACATTTCTTCTCCAAGTTGGACTGTTTTCTTACAAACTAGAAATTGTGCTATAAGTGAACATGGATTGGTAAGGAAATCGTGTAGGCAAAGTGACATTTAAATACACTTTGTGACAGGTGCTTGCTCAGTGTTTACCTGCAGCATTAATAATTGCTAATATAATAGAGCTTCACAGTGTGTAAGGCTGCAGGGAAGCATAGAGAACATGCTTCCAAGGCATTTGCTTAGGCTTTTAAAAAGGAGACTTTCAACACTTGTGGGTAAGAGCCTAAATAACTCAAGGTTATTTTGTACCATAAAACTGATACACATAACAAAGCCTGATTACTCATTCAGTCTATTCAGACATGCCACAAAAAGCACATGCTATCAGTGGTTGCTGAACTAAAAGGAAAACAGTTGTTGTAAGCACAAAAGAAAGTTCAAAACAGGATATTTCTCAAGGTCTCATGAGGATTTAATATAACACACATCTATGCTTACAGCGGTTGTACAGCAAAATATTTTAATAGCATACATTTTAAAAAAAAGGAAATTTATTTTACAATTTCCTAGTGGTTAGAGATTACAAAAGTAAAAACATATAGTGTTACTATGATACTAGTAGATTAAAACTAAGGCGGAACAACATTTATATACAGAATATTAAAAAGTCATAGCAGGGGTCTAAAGCAGGGCACACGCTGGGACTTTCCAGCAGATAAGCCCAATCAAAATACAGATATTCACCAATTTTATAATATTTATAAATTATATGTACACCAGAGCTATGCTCACATCAACAAAAAACCATAAGCATTAAGAACTACATGGAAACTTCAGAAAATGGAAAGTTCCTAAATCACTTCCAACAAGCAGGTTAAACAATGCAGAAAATCAGGTCAAACCTAGAAACTAGCATTGATTTATAAAGCTTCACTACCACCTTGTAGACGGAGATAACACAGGGAGGGAGGTCAGTTCCCTGACACCAGTGTAAAACCAGTAAATGTACAAATATAGAACAGGAAAAAAACCAAAAAACTTTGACAAACTGAACAGCAAAGGCAAGAACAGAGGGTCAATGATTGATTAAAATCTGCTCTACATTCATAGATATTATAAGACAGACATTAAATGTAATAAGTAGCCCACCATTACTTTAACTACAAATAGCTAAATGTGATTATTTTCACCCTAAAATGGACAACTGTATCCTAACAAATTCAAATGTTCACGTTACTTGGAACATAACTATCAGGACAACCAACAAATCAAAGCTCTTTTGAATAATCACTGTGAATATTTACAAGTTACTTAACTGATGTGCTGGACTTGAACAGGCCACAAATGGGCACTTCTCCGAATGCCGGTCCCAAATTATGCCGAGTGCATTTTCATTATGCCGACTACATTTTCCATGTACTAAATGTGAATGGGTATTTTTACTTACTACCTACCTACCTGATTGGATGTGACGTCAAGCATTTTGTGGTAAAATTAATTTTTATCACGCACTGTAACAATGGCCGGTCGACCAGCAGCTCCACGCGTTATCAGTCAGCATGTTACACCAGTTGCAGAACTAGTCGCTGTTGATGTAACACCGAGAGCCTTGTACAAAATAATCGTGGGTGCCGCCACTGTCGTAGTCAATGGGTCGTTGGCCCAGTTGAACGCGGTAGTGGTCGTTGCTGGATGGAGGTTGTGGCAAAGCGTGATGCAGCTACACTCGAACGTATCATTTGTGAGCATGTGTTACCAGGGACTACAGTTATGACCGATGCTTGGCGCGGTTACAATAACATGGGTCAACTCAATAAAGGCATCTATCGTCGTGAGGTGATTGTTCATGCTAACGAATTTGTTGACTCTGTTCATACAGAAATTCACACAGAAACAATTGAAGGTTTATGGATGCAAAGCAAGCGCAAAATACGTTACCAGGGCGGCACTAGCCGTGGACTGTTTCCTAGTTATTTATCAGCGTTTCAGTGGCGCAACATTTTTGGATATTATTTGCAACTGTTGTGTGTTAATTACAACATATAGAATTATTACAGCATATGATAAAAAGGAATTTTACCACAAAATGGTGTTCATTTTACCACAAAATGGTGTATTCAATGATAATTTAGTTAGGTAGTAAGTAAAACTATGATAATTTAGTTAGGTAGTAAGTAAAAATAACCCATTTACATGTAGTACGTGGAAAATGTAGTCGGCATAATGAAAATGCACTCGGCGTGATTTTAGACCGGCATTCGGTGCCCACAAATAATAAGTAGTAATAAGTGAAGTGGATTTGGTGCAAGTTAAACATGTAGACATCACAGTTGGTGATTTGATGTGGAAGGCAGACAGGAGTGTATGACTACTTACTAGGTTAGGCATGGGTAACGGTCAGCACTCCAGGCATAGCCAATAACTGGCAAAACATGATGGGACTTATAGTTTCACAACAGCTGGAGAGCAGCAGGTTTACAATGACTATACTAGATCCTCATGTAAAGCAAAATCACTGTGTCCATTGTTGAAAAAGGTAAGACATTTTAAATGAGCTGCATATATATAGACTTATTCTGAATGATCACAGCAGACAAACACTACCTCAGCGTCTACACAATTTCAGGTCACAAACACTTTTTGACGGAAGAGATGGGCCAAGTGTTTCCTATCTGTTGTCAAAGGGGCGGATTCAGAGTTTGGGAGTAAAGGCAAAACAGGTGCAAGTGTAGCGTAAACCATTTTGCAGTGTGAGGGTTGAAAATGATTTTTACATTTCCTGCCTGCAGGGAAAGTACTTACTTTTTCACATAGAACTCACATACTCAATAGCTTTATGTTTAATCCAGAAATTAAGAGTTTAGCTAAGGAACTTCACCTCTCAATTCTAATATAGCTTCCACAGTTAAGTTTGCCTCCCCTTGCAGTTCAGCGTGGTATTGCTCAGGTCTACACTTGCACCTAAAAAAAAGGTATAAGTGCAGCTCTGAATAAGCCCCAAATTCCACATTTTTCAAAATGGCCTTCACTAATAAATAAATTAGGAATTTTATTAAGTAATAGCTTAACGTCCAGGTTTGGACAGATTTTAGTATTGTTAAGACTCCATGACATGCACACACTATACTTATTTATACAAGTAAACTAGTAAAGTTTACACAGTAGACTAGAGACACTAAGAGGGGCCCCGTGTTCTATGGTGCTGGTCTTTGTTTTATACCATCAATGAAAAGCAGCATTTATTCCTCGTTAAAGAATACACGGTTACGTTCTTCATTAAGGTTATTAGACTGTACAAGAAAGCAATACAGATGTGCATGTCTTTCAATCACCCTTAGTGGGTCTGTATTGCTGTCTGGCTGTATTGATCACAGCAATAACAGAAACCCAGATCTCTCACGGGACCATCTGAGCTTATTTTACAACAATGTTGTTCAATCAGACACAGTCTAAGTAGAAAAATCCTTCTGCAAATCACAGCGACCACAACCCTATCAAATGACTAATCAAATGCGAAGAACTATGTAGTTAATGTGTCAAACACACAAATGCGCTAAAATATTGTAGATTTATCAATGTAAGGAAAAAATTTTAACATATCACATTTGAAGTTTAATTAGCATGTCACTTTATACAGCAAATGTATACACATGCTTGCCAATGTAATATCAACTTCAGCACAGATAATGGTTGGCCCCAAATAAATAAGACGGGTGTGAACCTGTCATTCTAAACAGAAGATGCATTCTGTACACAAGCAGCTTGTAAGGACAACTACATTTACCGGTAATTCAATTTGGAAAATGATATGGCAAAGGTTTTGTTTTTTTGTTATTAGAGATAATAAAATAGGAAAACAATAAACCAGTACACACATCCTTCTGGTCGATTTCATGAGCAACACTAACCTACAGTGCTGAAGACAGCTGTCAAACCACAGCAATATAGGTAAAATTAAAAGGAGAGCCTATAGCAGTCTTTACTACAGTACATCACATATCATTAAAGAGGTCAGTTTTGTGGCCATATTAACATTTGACACACAACAAATGTCTCATTATTATATGCAGCCCTCTGCCTGTCACGTCTCACAGATTTCATAGCCATTATGCAGGTCTGTGGTGAATAACATTTTTTGCAGCTTGCATATATCTACTTATATACCTACATTTCTGGCTCGTTGACCCATACTATTTGTATTGTATTCTACTTTATTACTGCAGTCTATTACGGTCACTTATCACCGTCGGCGTCCACACTGCTGCTGTGTCCTCTGTTCAATTTGCTAATTCTTTTCTAATATTACTCCTCGACCTAAATCTGTCAACTCTGACTCCATTATGACATACTGATAGTAAAACATAAGTCCCCAGCATAGCTGCCCTTGCTTCAATCTGCTGCATTGTCTATTTGTTTATTTCCGTCTTGTCACTCAAAACCGCTATCCTCCATTACTCCAATCATATACACACACATACATTAAATCCAGTTTGCTTTCACATAGTTTTGTCTCCTATTCTTATTATATTGCATATGCTGCTGTTACTTCTGTATGTACCTAAAGAAGCAGTCACCAGCCTCCTGTCTCTGTATGTCCTATATTCTGTTGTCAACAGCCTCATTCATCTGTATGTACCATATGCTGTTGTCACTAGCCTCATGCATCTGTATAACCTATTTGCTGCTGTCACTAGCCTTCTGCATACGTATATCCCATATGCTGCTGTCACTAGCCTCCTTCATCTGTATGTCCCAAATGCTGCTGTCATTAGCCCCCTGCACCTGTATCTTCCAAATTCTGTTGTCACTATCCCCCCCGCATATGTATGTCCCAAATGATGTGGTCACTAGCCTCCTGCATCTGTATGTCCCAAATGCTGTGGTCACTAGCCTCCTGTATTCGGATTGTACCATATGCAGCCCTCACTAGCCTCATGCAACTGTATGTCACATATGTTGTTGTCACTAGTCTCCTCCCATTATAGGTCCCACATGCTACTGTTACTTGTCTCCTGCAAGTTTCTCTCCACTTGCGATCATTAGACTTCTGCCACTGTATGTCCCACATACTGCTGTCACTTGTGCCCTGTAAGTCTCAAAAACTGCTGTCACTTGTGCCCTGCATATCCCACATTCTGCTGTCACTTGTGCCCTGCATGTCCCACTTACTGCTGTCACTTGTGCCCTGCATGTCCCACATACTGCTGTCACTTGTGCCCTGCATGTCCCACATACTGCTGTCACTTGTGTCCTGTGTATCCCACATACTGCTGTCACTTGTGTCCTGTGTATCCCACATACTGCTGTCATTGGACTCCTGTCAGTGTTGTGAGGTAGAGCTCATTATGCAGTTACTAGCTCAGCCTGCTGCTGTCTCCCTACTTATGTCTGTCACCTATCACCAGGCGCCCACACACTGCTGTCACCTATCGCCTCCCTCTGCTCTCGCTGTCTGTCGTCTATCATTGAGATCTACAATGTCCCAGTTTTCGGAGAAAGCATTGCAGCAGCAGCCGGCCACCCTCCCATCTCCAGGTTTCCATCTTACCTTTGGGATCATGTTTATGTCCGGCCAGGCCACTCGTCCTATCCGTGCAGCATTATATTGGTATAGAGAAGCCCCAGCGCTAACCTATAGCACCGGACCCTGCCCGGCCCAGTATATCCACGGCCTCTGGGAGCTTTGCAGTCTGACCCACCCCTACCCTCCGGCCGCCTCCGGAAGAGCCGCCATGTTGTGTGTGGGGCGGAGGGGGAGTAATAACAAGCATAGCGAGTAAGCGACTGCAGATAGGGCGGAGCTAGTGCGCTCAGTGTCATCCTTCCACCAGCGCTGCCCGGCTCCCTGTCTAAGCCACGCCCCCTATTATTCCCTGGCCTCCCCGTAATGAAAACAAAGGCGGTTCCCTTCCTCCCTGTACATGCACTTGACGTCTCGGCCGCTTCCTATTGGGGAGCAGTGGATGGGGGCGGCACAGGGTGAGGTGAGGAAGTTTACCTGTCAGCAAAGGGCTAAAGAGTAACAACACACATACAAAGTTGCTAAATAACATTACACAAACATATGTGTGTTTAACCAACTGCGTTTTTTAAGTTCTCAAAACATATTTGTATATTTTAAATTTATATTTATAATCAGTGTTCTATTACAAAAAGTACTGACGCACCTATTATTAAACATGTATACAATTGCCCAACTGTAAACTAAAAGGTCCTGCTCTAGGTATTAACTGAAAACTGCCTGTCACCCTTAAGAAAACATTCTTTATTATCAGGCTGCAAACCAGAGCACATGACAGTTGTCAGATACATTAAAGTAAGTCCCCCCAAAATAGAAAAAACCCTGCTTCCTTCAATCTCATCTCCAATGTCTTCTTTCATTTTCTTTTGTGTTCCTTCCTAAATCTATCTGGAAGAGGCGGAATACATCAGAGAATACATTTGCTGGATAGATTGACAGACAGACAGATATGTCTCATCAGTTACATCACTGACCAGTCCCTCCTGGATCCTCTCACCTCTGACTTCCAGTCCATCAATTCCACTAAGACTGCCCTTATCAAAGTCACCAGTGACTTGCTATTTGCCTAATCCAAGGGCTACTACTGAATTCTCATCCTTTTTGATCTGTCAGTTGCTTCCCCCATAACCATCGGTGACACCTCTGTCTCCTTCCAAGTTTTATCTCTGACTATTACCTCTCCTTAACACCTCACATCCGTGCTTTCGCTCAATCTTGCTGCTTCCACTTACACAACATTGCAACCGACCCTTCCTTGATACTGCTGCCACCAAAACTCTCATCCACTCACTTGTCATATCACGCCTTGACTTCTGTAACCTTCTTCTCATTGGTCTCCCACTCATCCATCTTTTTTTCATGTCACTCTATTTAGGTCTCTCTTTTATGTCAAAACCTCCACTGGCTTCCTGTCCGCTTCAGTGCTCTCTTTAAACTCCTTACCCTCACCTTCAAGGCCATCTCCCCATATATCTTAGTGACAGCCATACCATACAGACACTGGCCCGGATCCAGAACTATGGCAGTCTTCCACAGACGGCCGTAATTCAATGAACAATAGCTACTGCGCATGCGTAGTAGCTTTTGTACGTAATCTGCGTATTGTTTCCATACGTAGATTGCGTATATGCGGTCTATTGTTCATTAAATTACGGCTGTCTGTGGAAGACGGCCGTAGTTCTGGATCCGGCCCATTATCCTACTGACCGATATAACATATAGGCCGCCTTACAATACAGATGGCATCCTTCTGATCACTATGCAATAAATTCAACATTCTTGTAACCACAATGCAGTTAAAAAAGGCCTCCTTGTGTCATAAAAAACAGAAAACACTAAATAAGAGCAGCCTTGTGAGCGTTTACTGTTATCTATGTTTCTCCAGTCTCCCAATATTTCCTATCTTGTCTCCCTAGCTCCCAGTATTCCTATCATGTGTTTCCAGCCTTCCCAGTATCCCCATCATGTGTCTTTAGCTTCCCTATTATCCTTATAATACGTCTACTCTCTCCCCAGTATCCCCATCATGTCTTTCCAGCCTCCCCAATATGCCAATCATGTCTCTCTAGCCCCCTAGTATCTCCATTATGTCTCTCCAGCCTCCTCACTATGCCCATCATGTGTCTCGAGCTACAAGTATCCCCATCCTGTTTCTCCAGCTCCTAGTATTCCCATCATGTGTCTCCAGCCCCCATTATCCCCATCATGTCTCTCCAGCTCCCAGTATTCGCATCATGTGTTTCTAGCTCCCAGTATTCCCATAATGTGTCTCCAGCCCCTCAGTATCCCCATTATGTGTCTTCAGTCTCCCCAGTATTCCCATCATATGTCTCCAGCTCCCAGTATCTCCATCATGTCTCCAGCCCCCCAGTATCCCATCACGTGGCTCCAGTCCCTCAGTATTCCCCATCATGTGTCTCCAGCTTCCCCAGTATCCCCATCATGTGTTTCCATCTCCCAGTATTCCCATCATGTGTTTCTAGCTCCAAGTATTCTCATCATGTCTCTCCAGCCTCCCCAGAATCCCCATCATGTGTCTCCAGCTCCCAGTATCCTCATCATGTCTCTCCAGCCTACCCAGTATTCCCATCATGTGTCTCCAGCTCCCAGTATCCTCAATCATGTGTCTCTAGCCTCCCCCCATTATTCCCATCACATGTCTTCAGCTCCTCACTATTCCCCATCATGTGTCTCCAGCTTCCCCAGTATCCCCGTCATGTGTCTCCAGCTCCCAGTATCCTCCATCATGTCTCTCCAGCCCCACAGTATCCCAATCATGTGTCTCCAGCCCCACAGTATCCCAATCATGTGTCTCCAGCCTCCCCAGTATCCCCATCATGTGTCTCCAGCCTCCCCACTATCCCCATCATGTGTCTCTAGCCTCCCCAGTATCCCCATCATGTGTCTTTAGGCTCCCCATCATCCCCATAATACGTCTCCAGCATCCCCAGTATTCCCATCATGTCTTACCAACCTCCCCAATATCCCAATCATGTCTCTCCAGCCTCCTCAGTATCTCCATCATGTGTCTCCAGCTCCCAGTATCTCCATCCTGTTTCTCCAGCTCCCAGTATCCCCATCATGTGTCTCTAGCCTCCCCAGTATCCCCATCATGTGTCTTTAGGCTCCCCATTATCCCCATAATACGTCTCCAGCATCCCCAGTATTCCCATCATGTCTTACCAACCTCCCCAATATCCCAATCATGTCTCTCCAGCCTCCTCAGTATCTCCATCATGTGTCTCCAGCTCCCAGTATCCCCATCCTGTTTCTCCAGCTCCCAGTATTCCCATCATATGTTTCTAGCTCCCAGTATTCCCATCATGTCTCTACAGCTACCACTATTCCCATCATGTGTCTCCATCCCTCCAGTATCCCCTTTATTTCTCTCCAGTATCCCCATCATGTGTCTTCAGCCTCTTCCCTTTTGCTTTACTTTACTTACCTTTGTGTTTCCTTCTTCCCTTCCTCCTCTGTGGCGCTCTCTATCTCCATCTTTGTGCTTACAGGAAGTACCTGTATGAGCTGCCACAGCAGTTACAAAGAGTACCTAAAAATGAGTTTTGAAATCACTGTTCTATGTAACTGCTGCAGCAGCTTATACAGGAACCTCCTGTATGAGCTGCCTGTATGATTTGGGAATCCTTTCTGCCAGGCATCATAGCGGGGAGCGTGGGGATGACCCTGTATGTCTGTACTGTATTTTGTTGTATTTTGTAACTTGCTGTGGAGAACTTATGGTACATTATAAATAATAAATAATAATAATAATAATAGTAATAATAATAATAATATTTTTGTCAACAATATTGGCCAATGGCTGCATCGAGCTGTCTGGCAGCAGCACAAAATACATGTCAGTTTAAAGGAATATAGCTTATATATATATGAATTTCCAGTGAGGAATGGCACTCCATTAAACGACAAGTGAATGTAGGTACTCCGGTGCTCACCCAGCCCATTCAGCAATATACATAGTCCATATGGGGTGGCACTCAGAGATTTTAGTAGAAGGATACAATCGCAAGATAGATGTTCACCAACGTTTCAGTTTAATAAAAACTTTCATCAGGATATGCCAATGATAAAACACAAAGCATATTTATAGAAAAATACAAATAAATGACTTACCCCACCTGTGTGCTCCCTCACCCCTCCGGCAGCGTGAGACGCCGAGACTTGAAAACCGGAAGTGACGGAGCCGAACTTCCGGTAGCTCAGTGCGTCGCGTTGCCATGGAGACCTTATGTACTGTGCAAACTGCAAAAAAAACAGACGGCAGAGGAAAAGTTATGAAGGCTCTAAATAGAACATCGTAGTACTGCATATAACTCATAAAGTACACATGTATTAAGCATGCTGAAGAACTGATCCAAGATGCAGCATAATATTAAACATGTCTAACCACATACTGAATAATATATGAGAAGATAATATGTCTGAAAATAGTGGGGAGTGAAATACATAAATCAATTTTTGAACACAAAAAGACTTCATTAAGTCCCAGCGGTGCAATGGTCCTCAAACGGTGAATCCACGCTGCTTCGCGTCGTAACAGTGCCAAGTTCCTATCACCACCCCTGTTAGATGGGGGTACACAATCGATTATTTTATAACGCAGTGTGGCCAGAGTATGTCTTTCAGTAAAAAAGTGCTTCGCCACTGGCTGATCTGCTTGTTTACCATTCAGAGCTGCTCTAATGGCAGATCTATGGAGCGCCATGCGCTCCTTGAACTGCCTCTGGGTTTTCCCCACATAATATAAGCCACAAGGGCATACAATTATATAAATTACATGGGTACTGGTACATGTTAATGGGTAATTAATGGTATATTTCTTGCCCGAATGGGGGTGTGAAAAACTAGTGCATGCATCCAAATAGCGGCAGGTAACACAATTGTAACATTTGTAGCATCCTGCCTTAACAAGGGTCTTCTTAGGAATAGTTATGTCTGTTCTCACGAGGGAGTCCCGTAGGTTGTTACCCCTCCTATAACATGGCATACACCGCTTGTGTTGTAGAGACCTCAAATCCGTATCTGAAGTAATGATGGGCCAGAGTCTTTTGGCAGTCCTTGTGATGGTTTGACTCTGTGTAGTATATGTATGTACCAATGGAATGCTATCCGTATTGGATCTGCTGGGATTCACAATTAATGTTTGTTGTCGGGGAATGCTGAGTACTCTCTCCTTAATTAGTTTGAGTTGTTGTGCCTCATAATGAGGGTCTTCTTAGGACTGGTGATATCAGTTTTCACAAGGGAGTCCCGTAAGTTGTTACCCCTCCTGTAACATGGCATACACCGCTTGTGCTGCAGAGACCTCAAATCCATATCAGAAGTGATGATAGGCCAGAGTCTTTTAGCAGTCCTTATGATGGTTTGGCTCTGTGTGGTGTACGTATGTACCAGTGGAATACTGTCCGTATTGGACCCACTAGGATTCACAGTTAATGTTTGTTGTCGGGGAATGTTAAGTACTCTCTCCTTAATTAATTTGAGTTGTTGTGTCTCATAGCCTCTCTCAGAGAATTTTTTTATCATGGTATCCATTTGGATATTGCAAAGGTCGTCGTCGCTCGTGATACGACGAACTCTCAATAATTGCGAGAATGGAAGTCCATATTTGAACGATGGAGGATGAAAAGATGTAGAATGTAGCATAGTATTCCTATCTGTATGTTTATTATGGACTGAAGTATGGATTTTTCCCGAATCCAGTTTCACACAAACATCTAAATAGTGAGTTTGTAGTTTATCAATGGTGTATGTGAAACGTATAGGAGTTTCGTTGTTGTTGAGCTCATTAAGTAAAGAGTTAAAGATGTCGATGTCAGAATTCCATATGAGGAAAAGATCGTCAATGTAGCGAAAATAAATCAACGCCCCATCAGTAAATCTAGTGTCTCCATATAGATATTTGTTCTCATATTCGTACATATAAGCATTGGCAAATGCCGGTGCGGCATTGGAGCCCATTGCACAGCCTATCCGTTGTAAGAAGTGTTCACCGTTGAAAAAGAAATAATTCATCTCTAAAGTATATTGCAACAATGTTAGAAAGAAGTCAGTATCAGGTCCAATATATAGAGAATTGTTCATGATTAATGTTCTCACAGCCTCCATACCCTCGCTGTGTGGTATACAGGTATAAAGGCTGCTCACGTCCATAGTGATTAAGAAACAGGATTCAGGAAAAGTAGAGATTTAGCCAGTTTGTTCAAAAAATCAGTTGTATCACGCAGATAGGAGCGTCCAGCCTGTATGCAGGGTTGCAAGAAGAAATCAATTAATTTGGAGATGTTCTGGAGCAGAGATCCCCTGGCCGAAATAATTGGACGACCAGGGGGTTGCAGAGGATTCTTGTGAACTTTGGGTAGTAGGTAAAATAAAGGTGTTAGAGGAAAATCAATGGACATAAAATCAAACATGCCCTTAGTAATTATGTTGTTATTCAAGGCCTCCGCTAGCGTAGAATCAATAATCTTCTTATAATCATTGGTGGGGTCATGTGACAATCTGCTATAAGTTGACTCATCCTGCAATTGTCTGTATGCTTCATGTAAATATTGGGTTCTGTCCAGTATAACTATAGCCCCGCCCTTATCTGCAGGGCGTATAATGATATTGTTGTTATTTTTCAGGTTCCTTAAGGCTTGCCTTTCCACCTTGGAAAGATTTACATTATGTTTCTGTTGATTACTGAGATTATTGTTGGGGCAGTTTTCCAGTGATTTGACAAGGGTTTTGATGGATATCGGATCAAATTTTGATTGACCATGAAATTTGGTATCACTGATGGTTTGATTTTTGTCTTGAAAAAATTCTTTGAGACGCAAAGAACGTCCAAATTTTTGGACGTCAATTTTCCACTGGAGGTCATCATATTTAGTTGTAGGAAAAAAAGATAATCCTTTGTTAAGGAGACTATTTTCTGTAGATGATAGACTGTATGAAGATAGATTCATTACTAAATCTTCGTTTTTCTTCTCACTATTTTTCCTCTTGTGCTGCCCACCTCTGCGGGTGGGCCTTCCCCTAAATTTGATCTGGTTCTAACTCCTGTAGGAGGTCTCTGGTCACTCTTATTTTGTGTAGATGGACCTTCACTCTCAGTTTCGCTTTGCGAGAGGTTTGATCCTGAGGTCTCATCCATTTTAAAAGAAATTCCTCTACGTCGGTGTATCATTCTTTTCTTAGTGTTTTGTGTATTGCCATTCAACCACTTATACACCTTTTGTTCTTGATAATCTTGATTTACAATTAGTAATTTTTCTTTTTTGTATCGAATAAGTTCTTTTTTGTAATTTTCAATGGTGGTGTTCAATTTAGTGATCCAGTCAGTGGTAGTATCCAAAGTTAAAGCTTCCAATTTGGTGCTTTCAAATGTCATGATTTTATCCTCTATTGTTTTCAGTTCATTCCTGGAATAATCGATGACTAATAACATTAAATCATACGAGCATTTGTTCAAAACTGAAATCCATTTTTTTGCAAAAATCAGGACTAGGTCGTCCGATAGTAGGTAAATTAGTAATTCGGAAGCCACGGGGGATTTTTCTATCTCTATAATAGTCAGAGAGAGTAATGGCATGATATTTGTAATCCAACTCCTTTCTCTTCCATTTAAGGATATATTTGTACAGGTCATCATTGGTGTCAGCTCCCCCATGAGCTTCTAAGTTACCTTGATACAATATCTGTTCCGCCTCTGTTTCAGAAAATGAAAAAGTCTCTTGTAGAGGTAAATTCATGAATTCAAGGCCCAAAAGAGCCGGTTCCTCTGCCATCTTAAAAGTTAATCAATCACCCAACGGTGATTAAAGTGAAAAAAAGTGCAGTAAGGTGCAAGAAAAGGTAAACCACAGATGAATAGTCAAACTCGTGGGTGCAACATTCCAGGATCAGTCTCAATGAGATACAGTCCAATATATGAATTTCCAGTGAGGAATGGCACTCCATTAAATGACAAGTGAATGTAGGTACTCCGGTGCTCACCCAGCCCATTCAGCAATATACATAGTCCATATGGGGTGGCAGAGATTTTAGTAGAAGGATACAATCGCAAGATAGATGTTCACCAACGTTTCAGTTTAATAAAAAACTTTCATCAGGGTATGCCAATGATAAAACACAAAGCATATTTATAGAAAAATACAAATAAGTGACTTACCCCACCTGTGTGTTCCCTCACCCCCCACCTGTGTGCTCCCTCACCCCTCCGGCAGCGTGAGACGCCGAGACTTGAAAACCGGAAGTGACGGAGCCGAACTTCCGGTAGCTCAGTGCGTCGCGTTGCCATGGAGACCCCATGTACTGTGCAAACTGAAAAAACAACAGACGGCAGAGGAAAAGTTATGAAGGCTCTTATATATATATAATATACTAAAATCTCATTACTATTCTCTAGAATCAAGAGGACAATATATAGAATTGTACACTGAATTAATAAAAAAAAGACCTAGAGAATATAAGCTATACTCAACCAAAAATAGTGGAAATTTATCTAAAGCAGAAAGAAGTGCATTAAAAGAGCTAATGAAAGATAAATCTATTGTTATTAAACAGGCTGATAAGGGGGGGGGGGGGATGGGTTTTCTAGG
>WWET01000284.1:186740-199678 GCA_011038615.1 Limnodynastes dumerilii
GCCGGCTGAAGTTAGGGTAGCCTTCAGCCGGCGTAAGGAAGGGGCCATACGCCCGCACAGGGGGAGTGTCGGTCAAAATGAACGCCGATACGCTTTGCTTTAATAAGCACAGCGCATCGGCATAGGTCTGGATCAGGCCCATTAAATCTATTCTAATCATTTAACAGAAATAAAGGTATACATATAATTAATAAGTATATAATAGAGTGAATAATAGGAAAAATTATAATACATATATTTAGCAATTCTATACATTCAAATTTGGTAATTTAAATGAATATTCAATCAGATTAAATCATTTAGAAAATCTCTTTATTAAGAGATGGGATATAAATATAGTGAAACATTAAGTAGAAATAGAGTGAACTAAATAGAATAAAGTAATAAAATTAATAGAAAACTAGAGGTCTCGCGCTCCTCCTTATTGTCGCAGATGTCTCACCACAAGGGGTTAACACCCAAAAAACCCCACAGAAAATAAACCAAAGCTTCCTCCAAAGATAAATTAGAATCAGTCCTTATATGTGTGTAAATGTGTGGTGGCAAAGTCCGTGCCTAAGGACAGCTATTGAAAGTACCTTATGATTTCTTGTCACTTTGCCAAAGGTACAATCTATCTTGGATGTAGTCTTCCGTCTTTTTATTATCCTCAGTCCATTATCCCCTAAATTTTCTGTTCTAGAAGGTCACGGATCATTTCCACCTTATATGGGTTCCAGAGCTGATTCTTGCTGTCTGTGGTTGCCCTGGGAAACAGTCTTGCAACAGTAGATCTATAATAACACGGGGAGATACGGATAAGGACAAGACATCAGAGGGATCCTTGGTATAGGCACAAGAAATTAGACGTCATCCTAGGAGACCTAAGAAGGAAGGACTACATCTACACTAAGGAAAGAACCTGATGAGCATACCATGCAAGAGAGAAATTTCGAGTAGGGATTTGTGAGCCTCCTTGTCTTTTCTTTTGTGAAAACAGTGCCACACAGGAATTTCATTTCTCTTTTGGAGGATAATGGACTGAGGATAATAAGAAGACGGAAGACTACATCCAAGATAGATTGTACCTTTGGCAAAGTGACAAAAAATCATAAGGTACTTTCAATAGCTGTCCTTAGGCGCGGACTTTGCCACCACACATTTACACAAATAAATAGAATAAAGGAAAAAGTTATAGAAAATAAAAGAAATTATTAATATCCCAGGTGTTACGGTACCCCGGGAATACCTAGACTGAGGACTGGGGTGACCGTGGGTAGAGGAAGGAAATGTTACAGCAGACCGGGATTACATGCACAGTGGACCGTAGTGGCTGTGAGAGAGCGACAGACGGGTAACCCCACCTGGGCGCAGAGACTGAATTCCGGACCTGGTCTTCGCTAGAGCCTCTGATGGTGGGGATAGACTGGAGCTGCAAGAACTCGTCAGGATGTGAGACCAGAGGGGTAACTCCCGGGAGAGGAGGTTAGAAGTTAAGGAGGAAATTAGTGGTAAGACAGTAGGAAAGGGAAGTAAGCGGGAAACAGATCGGACCGGAAGAGACCGGCCCGTGACAAACCACACTGAACGTAAAACCAGACCGAGACCATAGACATAGGAAGGTAACGAGACGGACTGGACTTACTGATGGACTAGGGCAAATATTCACACACACCAGCAGAGACCCCAAAGGGTAACACAGACACTCACACAGGAATAAGCAAGGATTAATACAAAGGGTTAATATAACAAGGTGGGAGAAGAGGTAATGGAACAGGCAGGAGGACAATGAGGAACAGGGCAGGATAACGCTGGGTCAATCAGGAATCAGAACAAATGCAAAAGCAGAGAGAGAGAGAGTAATCAGGCAGGCACAGATTCTGACACAGCAATCTATAACCGGCACCAGAAAGAGGAACGCGCTATCCTAAATAGAGGCTGCTAGCCTCTTATAGGCTAGCAGCTGACAAGCCTCCAATAGGAACTTTCCTGGCCCAAGGGGAATGATGTAATGAATGACCGCATGTGCGTGCGCCCGCGCGAAGCTCCGGCGGCGGGATCATGTGTGTTTGTTTACATGCCGACAACGGCATGTCCGCAGAAGCGGAGAGCGAGGAGAGGCAAGCGGTGAGTGGGAGGCGCTGATCAGAGGACCGGGAGAGATGGCTATCGCTGCGTGTAACAGTACCCACCCTTTGACGAGGGGTTAAGATACCCCTAGGAGCAGGTTTATCAGGAAAGTTGCGATGGAACTCCCGGATCAGCTTGTCAGCATGAAGATCTTTAAATGGAATCCACGCTCCTCAGGTCCATATCCTTTCCAATTGATTAAATAATGTACTTGTCCTTGCACTTTTTTAGAATTGAGGACAGCTTCCACCACAAACTCTTCTTGACCATCGATCATGACTGGGGGTGGTTTAGATAGAGGAGCAGGCTTGAATCTTTTAGAGTCATAGTAGGGTTTTAACAAGGAGACATGAATGGTGTTGGGAAATCTCATGTTCCGTGGGAGGTCCAACCTGACGGCCACTGGATTGATCCATTTGATTATGGCAAAAGGTCCAATAAAGCGAGGCCCCAACTTCATGCAGGGTTGATGGAATTGAATGTTTTTAGTCGATAACCATACCTTGTCGCCCACCTTGAAAGAATGATTCCGCCTACGAAGATCAGATCTGCCTTTAGAAGAGATGGATCCTTGTTGTAAGGAATGATTGACTCTGAGCCAAATGGATTTGATTTTCCTGGCAATCATACGTGAGTCAGAAGACTGCTCCACTTCAGGCTTAAGAAAAGAATTAGACCGAGGATGAAGAACGGAGAAACTTTCATCGAACTGTGAACTGCATTGTTGTAGGCGAATTCAGCCCATGAGAGATTTTGAGTCCAGTTGTCTTGGAATTTTGAAGTGAAACACCGAAGGTATTGTTTCAGATTCTGATTAACACGCTCAGTCTGTCCATTCGATTGTGGATGATATCCAGATGACAGGCTGACATTGATATGTAGTAACTTGCAGAAAGCTCTCCAGAAGCGGGCAATGAACTGCGATCCTCTATCAGAGACGATGTCTGAAGGGAGACCGTGGAGGCAGATAATGTGACTGATGAATAGATGAGCTAACTCCTGTGCAGTAGGTAACCCAACCAAGGGTACCAAGTGAGCCATCTTGGTGAATCTGTTGACTACCACCCATATGGTGGTCTTCCCAGAAGAGTTAGGCAGAACTGTCACAAAGTCCATGGACAGATGGGTCCAAGGACATTTGGGAATAGGAAGAGGAAGGAGAAGACCTGCTGGAGGAGCCTGAAAGGACTTGCTCTGGGCACAGACGGTACAAGCGTTGACAATCTCTTTGACGTCTTTGGTCATATCGGGCCACCAGACAATATGAGCCAGCAAGTCCAAAGTCTTCTGAACCCCAGGATAACCAGCGGTCTTGCAGGAATGTGCCTCCATAAGTACAGCTTTTCTGAGGTCCTGTGTGACAGACAGACAGTTGGGAGAATCCCGGCTGAGAGCTTGGTCTTGAGATTGAAGAATAAGAGAGCAAAGATCCCTGGTAAGTCCCATGACAATTGAAACAGAAGAAACAAATGGAAGGGGGGTAGAGGTGGGAGCATGTTCAGGCACGAAGGAACGTGACAATGCATCGGCCCGCTTGTTCTGAGTTCCAGGACGATACGTAATAATGAAGTTAAACCTGGTGAAAAACAAAGCCCATCTGGCTTGCCGGGGATTCAACCTCTTGGCTGCTTCGATATAGGCCAAGTTCTTGTGGTCAGTAATAATGATCGTATGGACTGCTCCTTCCAACCAGTGTCTCCATTCGTCGAATGCCATCTTGATGGCCAGCAATTCTCTGTTGCCCACATCATAATTTCTTTCAGCTGGAGAAAATTTCTTCGAAAAAAGCAGGAGTAAATTTCTTAGAAAAGTAGGCACAGGGATAAGTCTTCAGATCCTGCGGATCTTGCTGGGACAAAACTGCACTGGCACCCATATCTGAGGCATCCACATCGATGATAAATGGAAGGTGAGGATTGGGATGTCGGAGAATAGGAGCAGAGATGAACGCCTGTTTGAGGTTGTGGAAGGCTTTGGTAGCCGCTGGTGGCCACTTGCTGGGATCAGCCCCTTTTTTGGTAAGATCAGAAATCGGGTAACCAAGATGGAATCCCGCACCAACTGGTGACTTGGAAGGACGAACGAATCCTTTGCGAAGATTGTCTTTGATGTATTCTTCCATGGAAGAAGACTCAGGTCGGGAGAGTGAAAAGAGTCTCAACTTGGTGGGTTTGGCTCCTCGAACTAAGTCGATAGCACAGTCTGAAGCTCGATGAGGAGGCAATTCCTGTGAAGCTTGACCTGAGAACACATCGGCAAAGTCCATGTACTGAGCAGCAAGTCCGGACAAGTTAGTTTGTCCCAAGCGAATGGGGCAAGAGAGACAAGTCTTGATGCAAATCTCGCTCAAGCCGAGAATCTCGCCTTTCACCTAGTCAATACAAGGATTATGAATCTTCAACCAAGGATGACCGAGCACTATGCAGGCTGCAGGACAGCGGATGAGGAGAAACTCCAAGGACTCAGAGTGTCAGATTCCAATGGAAAGTCTGAGGGAAATGGTACTTTCAAAAATGGTTCCTTCAGACAGGAGTTTACCATCTAGACCACAAGCTGTCACTGGAGAGGAGATAGTCTTGGTCTCGATTCCCAATGACTGGGCATATTCCATATCGATGAAGTTTCCAGCAGCACCACTGTCGATGAACCGAGCTCTTGGTCCCCAACCAATAGGCGAGCCGGAACCGCCTGAGTTAGGCATTTCACAAAGGTGTAATCTTGTTGGGGCAGCTATCTGCCCGATGCGCCTTTCCTCCACAATACAGACAGAGCCCCAGGGTGCGTCGTTGAGTCTTCTCCTGCTTAGACAGACGAAATGAGCCAATCTGCATAGGTTCTTCGGTGGTAGCGATGTCAACTGGGAACTGAACTGTAGAAAAAGACGAAGAATCCTTCTCCACCCGACATTTCTTCAAGCGACGGTCCACCTTAATGGAAAGGCACATTAGGTCGTCCAGACTCTGAGCCGTGGGAAACTGCACCAATGAGTCCTTGATTTGTTCAGAGAGACCTACACGAAACTGACTGCGTAACGCCGGATCCTTCCATCCCAAATCATGGGCCCAGCGCCTGAACTCGGCACAGTACTCCTCTGCGGATCTTCTCCCCTGACGTATGGTGCGTAGCTTGGCTTCAGCTGTGGCTATCCAGTCTGGGTCATCATACAAAAGTTTAAGGGCCTCAAGGAAGGCGTCCACTGTTAAACGAGCAGGATCTTGAGAGGACAACCCGAATGCCCAAGCCTGGGGATCACCTTGCAGGAGTGAGATGACCAATCCTACCCTCTGAAGTTCATTACCTGAGCTATTCGGCCTAAGCTGAAAGTATAGTTTGCAGCTCTCCTTGAAGAGAAGGAATTGGGAACAATCCCCGGAGAAGTAGTCTGAAAGATTGACCTTGACGTCCGTTGCAGCCTGAGAAGGAGCAGATGCAGAAGCTGATGGCTGAGCGCTGGAGGGTCGCAGAGAAGTGATGACTTGATCCTGAGATTGGACATTGGCCGTCAGGGTCTGGACCATCTGTCTCAGATTTGAGACCTGGGCGATGAGAGCATTAATTGCCTCTGCGGTGGAATCCATGTCACTAGCGAATCTAGTAACTGGACTGAGGACCGGGGTAACCGTGGGTAGAGGAAGGAAATGTTACAGCAGACCGGGATTACCCGCTCAGTGGACCGGAGTGGCTGTGAGAGAGCGACAGACGGGCAACCTCACCTGGGCGCAGAGCCTGAAATCCGGACCTGGTCTTCACTAGAGCCCCTGATGGTGGGGATAGACTGGAGCTGCAAGGAACCCATCAGGATGCGAGACCAGAGGGATAACTCCCAGGAGAGGAGGTTAGAAGTAAAGGAGGAAATTAGTGGTAAGACAGTAGGAAAGGGGAGTAAGCGGGAAACAGATCGGACCAGAAGAGACCGGCCCGTGACAAACCACACTGAACATAAAACAGAGACCATAGACATAGGAGGGTAAAGAGATGGACTGGACTTACTGACGGACTAGGGCAAATACTCACACACACACACCAGCAGGGACCCCAAAGGGTAATACAGACACTCACACAGGAATAAGCAAGGATTAATAGAAAGGGTTAATATAACAAGGTAGGAGAAGATATAATGGAACAGGCAGGTGGACAATGAGGAACAAGGCAGGATAACGCTGGGTCAATCAGGAATCAGAACAAATGCAAAAGCAGAGAGAGAGAGAGTAATCAGACAGGCACAGATTCTGACACAGCAATCTATAACCGGCACCCAAGAGAGCAATGCACTTAAATAGAGCCTGCTAGCCTCTGATAGGCTAGCAGCCGACAAGCCTCCAATAGGAACTCTCCTGGCCTGGGGGGGAATGATGTAATGAATGACCGCATGTGCGCGCGCCCGCCCGAAGCTCCGGCGGCGGGACCACGTGCGTTTGTTTACATACCGACAACGGCATGTCGGCCGGAGCGGAGAGCGAGGAGAGGCAAGCGGTGAGTGGCAGGCGCTGATCAGGGGACCGGGAGACGTGAGTATCGCTGCGTGTAACACCAGGCTTATACAAAACAAGGGAAATTGTAAACAGATGATGTTGGGGCTTGAAAGATATAAATAAATAAATAGTTAGGTTACAAACCAGAAAGAATTAATTATTAATCAAAAAACAGATAAGGATTAACTACTATATGATGTGACCTGAATAAAACTAACAACTACATGATATGAGCTAAATTACACCCTTACACCCTTACACAATATATAGTAACCAGTATTATATGATTCCCTAAAATCTTCTAAGAAACCTTATATGGAATACTCAGTATAGGGGGGGGGTCGGAGCCAAACGGCATCCCTACCTACCTACTCTAAATCTGTAGTAAAACTCCCTAAAAAGGATAAACTACTAAAGGGGGGGGGAGACAGGTTAGACTTAGATAAATAATCTTGTTGGGAAGGGGGATATGTTAGATAACAGAGCTGCCATATTGCAGAACGGGATTCTATATAAGAAATTAACATTTTTCTTTTGGTTTTAGTAAGGACATCCTATCATAGGGAGATTGGAAATCAAGATAGGATGTCCTTACTAAAACCAAAAGAAAAATGTAAGAAAGAGGATGAATCCATATAGTTTATTAGCCAATATAACTTACAGTATAAGACAATAGAAAATATTGACCGCAAACATTGGCATTTACTTCTAGAAGATCACGAATTCATCCCCCATATTAAAAATAAACCTAGATTTGTTTATAGGAAGGCCCCACATTTAAAAGACAAGTTAGTACAAGAGTAAGTCCCTAGTTAAATCCTCTGGGTTTTATAGATGTGGGATGTGTAGTCTTTGTAAGTTTGTTAAGGGACCATCGAAAACTATAGAAATCAGTTCCACCTCCAACCAATATAAAGAAAAAATAGAAGATTTTATAACTTGTGACACAAAAAACTGCATTTATTTGATAAAATGTAAGTGCAATTTACAATACATAGGTCGTACATCTAGACCACTCAAGACTAGGTGGAATGAACATGTTTGGAACATTAAAAAAGGTCTTGATACACACCCAATGTCTCTCCATTTTAAAACTCACCACAACAGCAATATGGGGGATGGGCCTGATCCAGAGCTACGATGTTACACTGAGCGCTGTAGCGCTCAGCGTAACATCGCTGCTCTGGCCCGACACTCCCCCTTGTAGCAGCGTATTAACTCTCCCTTACGCCGGCTGAAAGCTACTCTAACTTCAGCCGGCGTAAGGAAGGGGCCATACGCTCACACAGGAGCGTATGGCCGCTTAGCACGCCCCCCCACCCTCATTTACTTACCTCCCCCCTCCCACCAGCACTAACGTGAGCGTAGGGACGCTGGAGGACGTCCCCTCCAGCGTCCCTACGGCGCTACTATGGACGCCCGAGGGGGCGTCCCCCAGCGTTACTACGCTGCAGTCTGAGCAGGTAGGCGGGGGGAGGGTAATGAGGTTAGTACGATAACGCCGCCTTCCCAGCGTATTTACATTCCCTTACGCCGGCTGAAGTTAGGGTAGCCTTCAGCCGGCATAAGGGAGTGTAAATACAATGGGGCAGGCGGAGTGTCAGGGGGAGTCCCACGATGTAACGCTGAGCGTACTACATCGTAGGTCTGGATCAGGCCCGCAAGATTATTGATTGGGTATTGTTTAAATTTGTAATTTGGACTTTGAAATATTGCATTGAACTTTTTTTTGTAAGATCTGTTACTACATTGAGGGGCTTAGGGAGACCACAGTTTTAGAATACCCACAGTTACACACTAATTGACGACACCTGGGAATCATAATCGAAAGGAGATTTAAACTGGAACTTGCAACTTGCAACCTGGATCTAACACTTGAGAAAGGGCTCTCCGCCCGAAACGCATAGTGGATCCTGGTCACATCACTTCACCCGTCTCCTGTCTGCTTCTGTTTGTGGTCGGTTATCGTGGACATCGTCGGTGCCTCCCATGAATTTAGACACCGCCTCCGGACCCTCCCGTAGAAGCCTGAGGGAAGTGGGCTTTATGTTTTAACACTTTGAATGTTTTGTGTGCCATTTATTGTTTTAAATTGTACTAATAAATTGTGTTTTACCATCTCCTCTGTCTCCTCCCTAAGGATTCAAAGAAGGATTACTGAAAGGAGAGAACTTTAGATTAGTTCTGCGGTCTCCCTATTGTGCTTGATTTAGCCACCTTTTTAATTGATCCAATATATACTTTGTACTCCTTTCCATTATTAGGATCAGTTCTGCTATTAGCTTTGTTGTAAAGATTTATGTAAATACAAAGCACTGTATGTATCTTTTCCTTTATTTCTTTATTCACGTTGTAATATACAAGAGTTCCATGTCATTATTATTTATAATCATTTCACAAAGTTTAATTAAAAAACTCCTTTATTAACCTATCATCTTTCCTCCCCTTGTGTCCTCAAGATTATTGAGTGGGTATTGTTTAAATTTGTAATTTGGACTATGACATATTGCATTGGACTTTTTTTTGTAAGTTCTATTACTGCATTGAGGGGCTTAGGGAGACCGCAGTTTTAGAATACACACTAATTAAAGACACCTGGGAATCATCATCGAAAGGAGATTTAAACTGGAATTTGCAACCTGGATCTAACACTTGAGAAAGGGCTCCCTGCCCGAAATGCGTAGTGGATCCAGGTCACATCACTTCACCCGTCTCTTGTCTGCTTCTGTCGGTGGTCGGTTATCGTGGATATCGTCGGCGTCTCCCGGGAATTCAGACGCCGCCTCCGGAGCCTCATCAGCAGTCGCACGTAGAAGCCTGAGAAAAGTGGACTTTATGTTTTAACACTTTGAATGTTTTGTGTGCCATTTATTGTTCTAAATTGTACTAATAAAATGTGTTTTACCATCTCCTCTGTCTCCTCCCTAAGGATTCAAAGAAGGATTACTGAAAGGAGAGAACTTTAGATTAGTTCTGCGGTCTCCCTATTGTGCTTGATTTATCCACCTTTTTAATTGATCCAATATATACTTTGTACTCCTTTCCATTATTAGGATCAGTTCTGCTATTAGCAGCCTATTGGGACTATTTACATTGAGACTGTTTGATATCCATTTTTACTACTCATTTATTTCTAACTGTCTTTACATATTTATTGTTATTTAAGGGCCCCCCTTTTTTTTTTTTTACATATTTATATCTATATTTATTTGTTTATTTAGTTTATTTCACTCCCTGATTGTCTAATAGAGATATTCATCCTCTTTTATCCCAGCCTCCTACTTTGACTGTACATTACCCCCCATTTGTCTTGATAATTGCATTTAACTTTACTAGACCAGCGCCAACACTTACACTATTCTTTTATTGTTGTAATATTTTAGTTGGGCCTCTATTCTGTGTATGAGTTGTGCTGCAGGTTTAGCACTTTTTATATGGTCTTTTTCCTTTTCTGAGTTTTAGCCCCTGTTTACCCTCAATTTAGTTTGAGATTTAGGATATCCTTATAATTGTCCCAAGCATGTTTACACTGTTTACTGTGTTAGCCTCAACCACCTCAGATGGGAGAATATTCCACTTATCTATCATCCTTTCATTGAAGTAATTTTTCTGCACATTTCCTTTGAATCTATCACCCTCCAGTTTATATCCATGCCCTCGTGTTCTATTACACCTCTTCCTATGAAAAATGCCCCCTCCTCTAGCCGGTCACAGCCCTTGATATATGTCTAACACAACCCCATTCTCAGCTTAGATTGGCCCCACTTAACTCATCTCTTTTCAGGTGAGCAGACGCCAGGTGTTCTGGAGAAGGATGGCTAGGACAACAATCAGTTAGTCATCTAGCAGGTCTGCAGGAGCAGGTAAGACAGGTAGTAGCGCACAGTGGTTAGGTGTTACATATGTGTTAGAATGTAGCTCTAATGGGGCAGTGACTGATGTGACATATTCTCTGTATAGTGCAATGTAGAGCTATATAAAATCTGTTAATAAATAAATAATAGTCAGTGTGATGCTGTTTTGCATTAAGAGTCAGGCCCCTCTATAAACGCATTCTGTGAATCAGTCGTCAGTCGTCCATGTCTGTGAATCACTCGACCATGGTTTCCATGCGTATGTGCAGTATATCCGCTCATATAAATATCCATGGATCTGGATGTGGATATTGCACATTCTCAGTTGTGAATCAGCACCCATTTAACTACAGAAATCCATGCTGTTTGTTCAACACAGACACAGTTGGCCCTTTGAAAACAAAAATGTCTCGGTATGACTCCCAATTTGACCTCCAATTTGTATCTGTGTAATAACCGGTTTGGTTTGTTTCATCTAGCTTCAAGCTATCAAAGAATCCCTTTGTCATTAAACTACCATGACCAGCACAGTCTTATGATGCATTATAGATTTGTAATTTCCTCTGATCAGCTGACATGCCCTCCAAACAGCCCTGGAGAGGTGGGATAGGAGTTAGAGGCACAGGGGAAGAAGTAGGGGTTGAAAACACATGAGGATAGAGTGTGGGGGTTTAAGAGGAATGGAGGGTATAAAAGAAAATGGGAGTTGGAGAAGAAAATAAAGCCTGTGTAAATGGTGAACTCAATTTATATGTAATTTATAAGCATTAAGGCCCATATTCAGAGTACCGGACGTATAACATATACGTCTGGTGTTTAGCGATTTTTACTACTGCGCATGCGTAGTAATTTTGTAACATAATCTACATATCTTTATGCTACGTAGATTGCATAAATGCGGTCTGAAAGAGAGGTGAGTTTCCCCCAACCTGCTCCCTAACCCAAACCCTAAGCCTCCCTCCCCCCCCTGCCGCAGCCTAAGCCTAAGTCCCTCCCACAGCCTAACCCTAAGTCTCTTCCCTGCAGCTTAACCCTAAGTCCCTCCCACAGCCTAACCCTAAGAATCCCCCTCTCTGCGCACATCGTAACCCTAAGTCCCTGGCGTTGGCGCTTCTGAAAGTGAGTGGGTGAGTATGCGAATCACATACTCACTCATTCATAAAAAAATTCTCAGAGGCCTCGTATTCGAAATAGGGGCAGCCGAAAAACAGCTTAAAGTACAGGGGGCCAGTTACGTGTTCTGTGTGCTGTGACCAGAGAAACTAACCAATCAGACTGTAACACTGAGTCTGCATTTGCAGTAAGAGCTGTTTGTGAACTTCTGGCATTGAAACTGTATACTTCCTAGATGCAATTTCCACTTGGTGCTTTTAGCACAGTGTTGCCGGACTATTATTAGTCTTCACCATAGTCAGATGATTGTACTCTTTTTATGTGTCTCACCAGTATCTCTGAATGCTGAGCACTGAACATTAACAATGAAAAATGCCAATGGAAGAAAGTCTGTTCTAAATCCCACTATATCTCATATCTCTAAATATCCGGGAGACTCACGCAATTTGGGCAGTTCTCCCATTATCCAGGGAGAGTCAGCGAATCACCCCCTGGAACACTAGGGATTACAGTAATGATTGCATGGGGCGGGGCTTACTGGCACAATTTGCATAAATCATATAGTTACGCCCCGGGCCCATACTGGAATCTATTTCTTTCCTCTGAGATCTCCCGGAGGGAAGAAGTAAAAAGTAGGTAACCCTGATAAATTTGTAGCCACAATAAATGTATCCTTGGCAAGAAAAAATGACCCCTCTTCCCTAGTATCTACACAGTTATTTAGCCACTAATATCTTTGTCACCTTCCACTCACATCTGCTATTTTCTCTCACACAGCATGCATTTGCCATATACTTCAAAGACAAAATCAACATGATTTCTACTCATGTCACACCTGAACTCCCCTCATCTGCCTTCTCATATGCTCTTCAGTCCATTAATAGTTCCCTGTCCCTAGGATAATGTCTTTGCAATCATATCATGAACTCACCCAACAGACTTATTCCCTCTTAATATCTCCATTTAATTTCCCCTCTACTTCTTTCTAACTGGCACGTTCCCATTTTAGTTAACACTTATCTCATCACCTCTATCCTGACATTACCTCCAAAGTGCTTGGCTGAGAAAGAAGCTGAGACACAAAACAAGCAAAAGTCTACTTTAAAATGGAAAGTTACTCTTAGATGCAAACTTAAAGGGTTAACGTTAACACTGTTTATCATCCTGCCTTTTGTGATTCAAATTTTCCTGATTCATTTCCCATCTACCTTTTCCGTGCCTCTGTCTCTGGAATATCATTCACTCCTCACCCAAATATTTGCTTTACATCCCAGAGGCTATTTTCTGCCTGTCTCAATGGACGCCTTAACTCTTAATGAATTAATTTGTTCAACCAGCCTATTAACACCTATCCTAACCAAATCTAACCTTTCCTAAACTCACCTATTTA
>WWET01000284.1:226041-236283 GCA_011038615.1 Limnodynastes dumerilii
ACAGAGAACCTTACTGGACGTCTTACATGTCCTGACAGTCAGATAGTACGACCGTATTATCAGTATTGTAATTTTACATATGTTTTATATTTTAACAGTGCATCATATTAAGTAGCTCTTCACAATTTTACACACATCAACCTCTGCCGCATTGCAGTCTATTTCCCTAACAAACAAACACACATATACACGCTAGGGGTAAGAGCTTGGGCAGGACGTGGCGTAACTTATTTGCCACGTTTTCGGGCTCCAAAACGTTTGCAGCTATGATAATATACCTCACATGTATTACACGCATTGGAAACCCCCCTTTCAAAATCCTGCGTTTGCCACTGGAATGGGTAAGTTTGCTGAAAAATAAATTCGGACTACTTACACATTCATTAATAAAATCTTCTAATTAGCGCTATTTTCAAAAAATAGAAATGCGAAAATTAGCTTTTGGCTGTCTCTAATTCCGAAACAGCATTTTCTTTACAGAGACTGCATCCCATTAGTCATATAGGACTGGATCCAGACCTCCACTGCTGCTACGGTCGGTCTAGATCTGGCCCATAATATATATAATATATATTCCGGCTCCATGAGACTTCGACATTAACTTTTTGGCTCTAAGGGCCGGACTGGTTGGCCCCTGCACTAGCAGTTCGTTAAGTATATTTTCCTGAACAACAGCCAAGATCAGAGGTAATAAATTTGCTTCTGATTGAGTGCCTTCTTCATGTAGACATTTAGTAGGTGCAACTTTTTCAACGTAAAGTACCCTTTGTTACAACTGCGTTCTGACCAGGATAGAGTGCACTTTCCTTGGCACACCCTTACTACACATTTACTCTGTCCCTCCTCCCCTTCTATCCCTCTACACGCCCCTCAGAGCGCAAGCCTTGGATGCCAGGGTTGCCCTATGACCTGAATGGGACGTCCCTGCCTGCCCTTCAGTTCTGAGCATGCGCAGGAACAAATCACGCAGAGAAACGTCACACCAGCTGCTGTACGCTCATATCTGAATCGGGGGCCACCATATTAAAACTTTCATTATGGTGTTTTAAGTACCTACGCAGTCTGTCTGCTACCACCCAGCCTTGGGATACTGCTTGTTAAAATTGTAATGCGCAGCATAATCTGATGCCGCTTTATAAAAGCCTGTTAATAAATAAGTTTTTTTTCTTTTATTCAGGGAATGTAGGAAGGAAGGATCAGATCCAAATACATGATTTAGCTCAGTTCGGTACTCAGGGCCTGATTCAGAGATGCGATTTTATCGCTACGTAGGTGCGTATATTTAGGATCTTAGAAAATTCGCATCAATGCGCATGCGTAGTAATAGTGCAATGCCGTCTATGTAGAGGTTAGGATCTTAAATTCGCTAAGCGTGGACCTGTGAATCGATCGCAAGCACTTAAGATCTTAAGTGCTGCGGAAGTTTAAGATCTGAAGGATTTGCATGGAAATGGGCGGGGGGAGGCAGGGAGATGAGGGAAAGTGGGCGCGGGCAGACACTTAGGATCTCAAATAACCGCAACTACTTCCCTTAAGATCTCAAATGACAGCGCAGAGTTAGGGTTGCTCAATGGTGGTCTAACTTTAAGATCCGCCGCTGTTTGCAAGGGGACTGACTATTTATGCAGTGGGCTGTAACCTGCTAAGATCTGAACTTAGTTGTGTATATTTGCGATCTTTTCGCAGTCGCATCTCTGAATCACCTCCTCAGAGCACAACATGCATAGAGAACCATTATCGGACCCCTGCTGTATCCAAGCATCCATGCGAACACAGTGCTAATCATCCTCCACGCCAGTGGCAAAACTAGCCAGTTGTGGGCCCAGGTGCAAAAAATATGCTTTGGCCCTGATGATATCCCTGGTGGTAACCTAGTGGTGAGCTTCAGCAGTGCAGTGATAATGGCTGTGGGCTCTTGTATCAGCATGGGCCCCGATGCTGTTGCACCTGTTGCACCAATGGTAGTTCCGCCTCTGCTACTTGCACAAACAAACTTCCAAGATCAATATCTTAACTGAAGTTTTCTTACTAATGCAAACTTAAAATGAAAGCTGGTCATAAGTCTGGATTAAAACACAGTCTGTTAGCACTACTATAATATACATCGTAATACCAAGCCATGTAAATTTGGTGAAACTAGGTAAAACATAAGTACTGCTATATCATAGTGTTAGTGAACTAATAAAAAAGACATAACGAAATAATAGGTACAGAATATAGCCATACAGGTTGTTTGGATTTTGAACACTGTTTTCTTTTTTTCCATACTAGGTTTTATAATTTTGTAGACTAAAAATATAAAATGTATATTAATTGTTACATTTCTAAATGCCACGTGAATATAGTGGAAGACAAGCGCTTTTTTCTTTTTTCCTCTTCCTGAAATACATATAGCACCGATCACTCACCTGTTTCCAAGATGTAGGCATATGCTTTGTTCTTCTTTGTATTCTTAATTTATTCCTGTCAAGCAGTTTAACCATGCCTTGGAAATTCATGTGACTTTGGAAATGCCTTGTGTACTGTCACTGTAGAGTTACTGGAACATCTGTTTTGAATAACACAATGGAAAGTGGCTACCTTCTTTAACACATTAACAGGATTAAGAAATGCAACCTCAAGGGATAGGTATCTTATGTCTGGTTTTAAGGTCAGTCATCTAGACGCTGTGTCAATTTACTTATTTACAGATAGCTATTCAAGTACAGTAACCACAAATATATTTCAACTTGATTCAGGTATCTTATATAACACTACGAGTAAACGTAAACTCTAATAGAATCAATATAAAACAATACTTTATGTAGATTTGGCTGTTTGAGTAATCTTACTGTAATGAAAAAGAACAAATGTTAGAAGGAAAGGAAAAAATGTAACAAGTAAAATGTTTTCACCGACTACATTGAAAAGGAAAGAGGCTTATTAAAATCACTGAGAATAGTAACAGCCGCACATTGCTGATTGCACTGCATGTATTTGTAAAGCTTCATCCATAACCAGTGAAGAACTGGGACCACAGCATATGAGGAGAGGAGACAGGGACAACTCAGTGACCACTTTCCTTGGTCCCATAGGCGTATCTATAATGGGTGCAGGGTGCACACAAGCCCCTCAGAACAGGAGGCCCTGTGGCATTCATTCTGCACCCAGGGTTGGCAGATCTTCCAGAGGGAAGAAATAAATGCCGAATATGCCCCCCTTCCCCTGCAGTGGGACTGTCCCTATTCGCTGGCCAAAAAAGGGGCGGGGCTTACAGCACAGTTAGACCCTGTCCCTTATGAGCTCCGCGAATTGGGACAGTCCTATCTCAGGTAAGGGGAGGGGGCCATGTACAAATCCTGCACAAGGGCCCCCTCACTTCTTAAAAACGCCCCTGCTTGGTCCATTTAGAACTCTCAGAAACAAGTAAAGTACATTAAACAGTTCAACTATAGTGCAGTATGTTGTGTTGTTCAAGTTTACGTTCCCCATTTTATATTTATTATTAAAATGTATATAAGATTGGACTGGATCCAGACTTCTGTTTTTCATGCATTTGGATACCAGAGCGCAAGATTAGGAAAGATCCATAAACTCTGTGCATTACTACGGAGATAGCCATGCGCTCACATTGTAAGCTCACCCACTCTCACAGATTGAAGCATGCATAAGTGTCTGTAAGTATGGAAGTTTGGATTGGTGCACACTGAAAGGGAATACCTATACTGTAAATTGTACTGAGAAGGATCACCCCCTTGACCTCTGACGGAAGGTGGTGGAAGTCTTATCTCTTAAGTCTGAATAGGTCAGAATGTGAACCAAAAAAGTGAACCAAATCAAACTGAAGCCCACACAGGGGAGAAAGTCAAATGTGGATCCAACCTATCAAGTTCAAAAAGACAATTAAGTACCCTTACCTCTTCCACGTTCACAGTGTATAGCATATTCTCTGTGCTGACATTGGGGCAGAACTCCGCTTGTAATCCGTTAACTAGCATAGCGTATTTACGCGAGCTTACCTTCTAGGCACTCCCCTTGCATGTACGTACTTTGGCTTTATGCTTTCCAAACCCTACCTTCACTTTTGGCAATGTAACCGTTTACGTCCACTCGCGTGTGTATAGCCTGCTAAGCACGCCCATATTGTAACAAATTAAATGCATTCCCCTGCCTACATTGCGTAATTGCATCGTACTTACAGCTATCGTAAAATAGGCACGCCCCCTTGAACGATTTTCCGCTACTGTTACGTGAAAGGGCCTTACGCTCAGATGGGTTGGTCCAGAGCTATGATCGCCGTAGTTAATACGGCGGGCGTAGGCGTAAGATCGGCTGAAAAGCCGATCTACGCATGCGCTGGGCAGATGTTGTCGTGGATCGGGCGTCCGCAGCAGCTTAGTGACGCTGGAGGGGGCGTCCCCCAGCGTTACTACGCTGAAGTTAGTGCAGGGAGGCGGGGGGAGGAAGATTAATGAGGCCGGGAGGGCAATGTTATCGTACTAACGCCGCTGTCCCAGCGTATTTACACTCGGCTGAAGTTAAGGTAGGCTTCAGCCGGCGTAAGGGA
Source organism: Limnodynastes dumerilii (assembly GCA_011038615.1). Classification (NCBI taxonomy): domain Eukaryota; kingdom Metazoa; phylum Chordata; class Amphibia; order Anura; family Limnodynastidae; genus Limnodynastes; species Limnodynastes dumerilii. The sequence goes on from WWET01000284.1 coordinate 230,588, forward strand.
GTGTAAATACGATAGGTCAGGGGGAGTGTCAGGGGGAGTCCCACGATGTAACGCTGAGCATTAGTACGCTCAGCGCTACATCGTAGGTCTGGATTAGGCCCAGAGATACATTGCGTTACGTAGAGTAACATCTGCCACGCGCATGCTCAGTACATACGTCTCCGCCAGGCGGAAATGCGCTGGAAAACGTTGTTCTGGAACTGCCCCATTATGACTATATGACATACATAGATTGTGATGGCAGATAAGAACCACTTGGCCCATCTAGTCTAGGCGGGGCATTATTGTATGTTAAAACAGAATTTTAAAGAAAGGAGACTAATTCAAGATCTATTTTTAGACCACAAGGTACAAATGTTTTAGTTATGATATTCCTCTTCTCTGGTGATTAGTGACTGAAATTTCCACCACACCAGTGTTTTTTTTTTATTCTAAATGACTCAGGATTACATTTGTGTTGCACTTGTTTAGTTAATTCACTTTAAAAAATGTTCTTACAGTATTCTTGCATGTGGAATTTAGGATAGCAATCCCGTATGTTAGTTTTTGCTGTTAGCTTTGGATCTGGTCCAGGGTGTTGGAAATTGACATGGCTCTAAAGAAGGTCCATAGATTTAGGATCAGGAAACGATGGGATTGCCTGTAACTGTACAGAGGGTCAGGGACTTTTATAGACATTTAAGCTGGATCCATTGTGAACAAGTATAAAACCCTTGGCCTTTGTGCAAAAAGCTACGTACAGAAGCTCAAGTAATAATAGTGCTGCAGTTTCTATAGCAAGAAATTCTTCAAGTGCGATGTATAAACATCAGAAGGCAAAGCTTCCGCAGCATAATGCTATTGTCATTGTGCTCGTCTGAGATTAGAAGTAAAACATCATTTTCCAATTTTAATGACTTTCTAGGCCAGGGGTTCTCAATCAGTGGTACTAGTACCACTGGTGGTACTTGGAACATTGTCAGGTGGTACTCGGGGCAACTGGTCAAGGTTGTAAGGAGGTACGATACCAGATCGCAAGGGACATAATTTATAAAATAGCTTGATATCTTGGGGACTAAGGACCTGATTCACACTTAAGAACGTGATAGGTTCCTAAATATAGGCACTTAATAGCAATGAAACTCCCTCGGCGCGCCCCCGGTTTTCAGGTTCTTATGTGACTTACGAGTGCCATAGGGCTCCCTTAACTGTAGGTTCACATTTGAATGCGTAGGGATAGTACTTAGGAACTTAACTGCATAACCGTGCATTCTTTTGCTCATTTAAATGCCTCTCTCCACCCAGATCTGCGTATCTGCCTAGGTACTTATTCATGGAACGCCCATTCTTGCGTATGTTACTAAGGACCTAGAGACTTTAGGTTCTTAGGGCCTGATCCAGGCCTACGCCGATCTACGCCGATATGTTTAAAAGCCGATCTGCATGCGCCGGGCAGATGTCCGTAGCAGCGCTGTAGTAGCATCCCCCAGCGTTACTACTTTCGGGATAGTGTAGGGAGGGAGGGTAATGAGGCTGGGAAAGTGGCGTTATCGTACTAGTGACACTGTCCCAGCGTCGTTACACTCCCTTACGCCGGCTGAAGTTAGGGTAGCTTTCAGCCGGCATAAGGGAGTGTAAATATGCTCCAAGCAGGGGGAGTGTCGGGGGAGTGAGCTGCTGTTACGCTGAGTGTTAGAATGCTCAGTGTAACAGCGTAGGTCTGGATCAGGCCCTTAGTGTATAAGCACGGAATTTGCGTTCTTAAGTCCTACGTTAATAGCGTAGAAAAGTTACTAAGCATGCTCAGTGCATCCGTTCTTATATATAATATATACGCACCTAAAATCATAATCATAAGAATCCTATGCCTAAGTGACATATATATAAAATGCACCTTAAATCACTTCAAAAATATGTAAATAGATGTAAATATATATAGGGTAAATATATATGTATAGGGCATGGGTATGTGTCTACATGATATACAAAGTGGTACTTGACATGATTCCATAGTGGGTAAGTGGTACATGACATGATTCTATAGTGGGTAAGTGGTACTTGACATGATTCCATAGTGGGTAAGTGGTACATGACAGGATTCCATAGTGGGTAAGTGGTACATGACAGGATTCCATAGTGGGTAAGTGGTACATGACAGGATTCCATAGTGGGTAAGTGGTACATGACAGGATTCCATAGTGGGTAAGTGGTACATGACACGATTCTATAGTGGGTAACTGGTACGTGACAGGATTCCATAGTGGGTAATTGGTACGTGACATGATTCCATAGTGGGTAATTGGTACATGACATGATTCCATAGTGGGTAAGTGATACATGACAGGATTCCATAGTGGGTAAGTGATACATGACAGGATTCCATAGTGGGTAACTGGTACACGACAGGATTCCATAGTGGGTAAGTGGTACATGACACGATTCCATAGTGGGTAAGTGGTACATGACACGATTCTAAAGTGGGTAACTGGTACGTGACAGGATTCCATAGTGGGTAATTGGTACGTGACATGATTCCATAGTGGGTAATTGGTACATGACATGATTCCATAGTGGGTAAGTGGTACATGACATGATTTCATAGTGGGTAGTGGTATATGACATGATTACATAGTGGGTAACTGGAACTGTCAAAAAAAAAAAAGGTTAAGAACCACTGTTCTAGTAAAAGTACAAAAATGTATCTCAACACACTGGTTGAGAATGAATACAATAACTAAATAAACAAATTGGTTAAATATGAGATTGTAAATGTGTATACAGAAATCATTTCCAATAGGAACAAATTTGTGGTTATTCTTAAAAGGAAAATAAATGTTACAGTGGGTGAGACAGATGAAAAAGGTGCAATTAGTTATGACAAAGTTTACCATCTATGATAGTAGAGACAGTAATGTAATTCTTAATATCATGTATGTAATATGAGAAACCTGCATCCATTTCTACACACTGCAATAAAATGTAAATAATTAAAGTCTAGGTCATAAACTGTAATTATTGGTTCTTTCCTCCATTCATGAAGCTGTTTTACTAGAGATTATTTTCCTCTATAATTATCGTTTATACTTGGTTCTTAAATGCACTTTGTACTTTTCTTTTTTATTTATTTATTTAAACTGATTCCTCTACGGTCTTCAAAGGATCATCACAGACCGGTGCATTGTTTATTATTCAGGAAATTGCCACGCTCATTAAATCCTATGCAATATTAATTTGTTTATTGTAATGATACTATTACTGCGATCTTTAGTTTTCCAGTAGTGTTTTTTACTAAAAGGCTTTCAGATTGATAAATGGCTTTTCTAAAGTGCTTCTTGTCTACAATTACAGATAGCTGAATATGTCTAAATATTTAGTTAATGTTTGAATGTACATTGCACATCTCATTCATAAATGAGACTGCATTATGTCATTGGTAAGCGCCAAGAAAAATTCAGGAACCATCTCTGAAAGCATTTGTATTCAAGGAAGACTTATCTATCTGATGTATATGTTAGCCCCACACCAGTTACCTACTACTAGAAGTGAATTGATGACTATTTTTTATTATTTTATAGGTGTTTATTAAAAGCATGCATGTATGCGCCTTGGAGCACAAATTAATACCGTGTTCACCGGCAAAAACCCGGGATTTAAGACCTGGGTTATTGCCCACATCAGCCCAGCTCCTCGTACCCTGTTCAGACTGCTGCTTAGACCCGGGAAATTTCTGGGTCAGGCCCGTTAATACTGAACATGGGTCTGCCCTGGCAGAGTCATCACACGAGTTGAAAAACACGGGTTGCACCGTTCACACTGGCGACTACCCGGGTCTGACACGGGAATAACCCTGCAAATGGCCCGGGTCCGATTCCCGGGTCATTAGACTCGGGTTGCAGCCGGTGCACCCGTTCACACTGTGCCCGACCCGGGTCGTTAGGGCTTGCCCTGTCAATATCCCAGGTTTTTAGCTAAGTGTGAAAGGGGTATAACTTATTTCTCTGGTTGCTGAATAAGAAAACCTCTGGAAATAGAAAATTGCTATTGGGGACGGAAACCTAGCTATAAAACAAAATCTCTACCAATCCGCGCTTCCTCCTGCTGCAAATCTACCACCAATGGGAATCAACACCTATAAAAATCCCCCAATATAATATTCCTAACTAGACTCCTCCTAAGAGGAGCCTGGGAAGTAAATTACAAATTTGTAAGACAATATATGGTGACAGTGTCTGAGCAGGAAAATGTAACAAAAATACCTTACATTAATGAAAAATGTCCTTCACACAGTCCTTGACCCAAAGAGTTCTATTTTTCATATAAGAATGTAGAAAAATCATCCATAAAAGTCCTCCTGGTTTGCTTCCTTCTTTGATCTTCTGTAGGTATAGTTGATCTTCTATGTCCAAATCCCCTAAGATGATGCCCCAGGGAAGAAAGAAAGGAACTTAGTGCAACACTATTGATTCCCTTCTATATTCAGCAATAACAAGAGTAATACTCACAATGTTACTTCTTGCATCTAAGGCGTATCTGATGATGTCTTTCTCTTTTCCTCAGAAATCTCCAGTCCGTTCTTTCCAGACTTGAAATGCTGCCACAAATATGCAAAGGTGGTGACACAAACACTGACAGACGAACTTGCTGTTAAAGCCTGGGCCAGCTAAGTACTGCTACTATGTGGGATCTCGGGGAACCCTTGGCGACCTTATGAGGAACCCTGGCTGATCTTATAAGTGTTACATGGACTAAAAGCCTCTACCTAATAGGCTGCGCTGATCACGCATGGCCGCGGAAAGAAGGCCCAGAAAGCCGTTGCAGCTGGCAAAGCCTCCAAGTCCTCCAAGGCGGGCCTCCAGTTCCCAGCTGGCCGCATCCACCGGTTCCCCTTCCTCGGGAACCTATTTCCTCAAGATTCGTAATGACATAAGAATGAAGGGGAAAATGCCAGGAAAACTTAAGAAGGAAGATAAGAAGATTAGGTGGAGGGAGCCATTTAAATGAAGAAATCTGGGCGCAGTAAGGCAAAAACGTTCTTAATTAGCCATCCTACGCACACAACTACGAACCTAAAGATAAGGTAGCCTTAAGGCATTCGTAAGTCGGTTTAGTAGCTGAAAACCATGGGCGTGTCAGGGGAGTCACCTTACTACTTTTTGCGTATAATTAAGAACATAGGGCCAGATCCAGAGCTACGTTTTCATTACATTTCCTAGCGTAGCGTGTTTACTATGCACACTCCTTGGCACTCCCCTCCGCTGTACGTAGTTTAGCCGCGTTACACTTTCCAAACCCTACCTTAACTTTTCCAAGTGTAACTCCTGACGGCCGTACTGGCTGCAAGTACTTACGCGCCTAAGCACACCCATACTGTACGAATTAAATCCGCCTCCAAAGCGTAATTACGGGTGACGTATGGCTGGCATCAGTGGCGTATCTACCATGGGTGGACAAGGGGGCCGCCCGTGGCACTCACCATGCACCCAATGGAAGATCTCAGTACCACCTATTTCTGTACAAACGGTGACAGTCTCCAGCAGCCTTCCGTTCCCAACAGTGCACTGCGCGCGGATGTCACATGGGGATGTCAGGCGTGCGTGCACTGCGCAGCCTCATGCTCCTCTTCTGTTTTCAGAGCGTGAGGCTGCGCAGTGCACTGTTGGGAATGGAAGACTGCTGGAGACCGTCTCCGTTTGTATAGATATGGTTGGGGTTGAGAA
>WWET01000284.1:247226-259104 GCA_011038615.1 Limnodynastes dumerilii
TAGTTCTGGATCTACCCCAATGTCTGTGTCTTCTATGGTGTCCTGGATGTGTTCGGGTGATGGGTCCAAGCTTGACATGGATGGAGATGATGTCTCACTTTCCATAGTGAAGCTGAGTAGCTTGTAGTACCAAAGTCTGGGGGAGTACACTAGCTGCTCCAGAACGCTTGGACTCATTAACTTTGTTGAGTTCTTTTTTGTAAACAGTGCGCAAGTTTGCTATTTTGGTTTTCACAAAAGGTACATCAGCATGGGGGAAATAGGGTTTGCAAACTTTCACCAAAGCTTGAAGGGCTACGGCCCGTTTGTGTTTATTGGAGTAGTCCGCAGACTTGCTCTTCCACAGGCAGGAGTTGGCATGGTATGTTTCAATGAATTCACGTATGAACTCCTTTTTCTCTGCCATTTCTAAACAAAAAATAGAGAAAAAAGTTTTAATATATATTTTATTATCAAAAATTAAATATAACCTAACATATATTGAGCCCTGCACTATATTTCACCACTACTCTTTGCAAATCTTCAGAAGGCACAACACAATTACATAGTTTTCTATTCAAAAATAAAATATCAAGTTAATATTACATATAAAACAAATATTACATATTGCCACATATACTACTTATCACTACTACCCTCCCAACAAATAAAGCTGCCAATATAAAATTACATACTTTGTAAAGTACATAATAACGTTGTTTACCTGATTTCAACATTCACAAACGAAGGAAACAAAGCGAATCTACACACGAATGCAAACTAATCCACATGCGAATCTTCAGACAATGAATTGACAATCCACAATGAACGATGCTTCTTTATATACCCACAATGCACAACACAAAGGCACGCCCGTATGATTTTGGCGCGAAATAGTCCCCGCATAGCCAGACACGATGGAACAAGAGAGTATGGTGGTGTTTGATGCGGCTGCGAATGTTGACGAAGGTGAAGGGGAGTCAAACAGCAAAATTTTGGATGGTGACCATTTGACATGTGAGGGTGCAGGCGTCCAAAAACAGTTGAAGGTCAAAAACTTTATAACCTCGAAGAAAGCTGTCCAGGGCCTAGCAAAATGGCGGATGAGGTTAGATGTAATCCCATGTCGACTGCTGTAATGGAAACCATTGTGCGCTACTATGATAAGTGGGATTACAATGGTCTACTGAAGGTTTATCCCACCATCAACACTAGAAAACGAAACATTTTAAACAGAGTCATTGAAATAATCAAATGAAAGTTCGGTATCCAGCGTCAAATGGAGCAGATCCAGAAGCGATGGTCGGATTTAAAAAGAAAAGAGAAATGAAAATTGAAAAGCATTCGTAGGACCATAAAAAGTGAGTATAGTGCCATGTGTCTCTTTAGCTGAAGGACAGTATGTATGTGTTCTGCAAATGTTGATATGTGCTGCAGTATGTATGAATGTATGCCATGTCTGCATGCTTACTTGTAGGTCAGTCATGTCATGTCTGCTTTTATAGTTGAAGTGAAGATAGGATATTTAATATGTATGCTGAAAACTTGTAGCCAAATTTGATCATAACTGCATTGCAGGAAAACAGCTTCATGAAAGGGTGGAGTTAAGGGGAGTGCCATTCAAGCAAACAAATGTAATGTTTGAGCAGAACCAAGTCTTCAGGTATTATATGAAATGTGTTGACATTAAAAATATATGTCGGTATTTCTAATTATATTATATACAACTTTATTTAAAACATATCATACAGAAAGAGACATTGACCACATCTCAGCAATGCCACTTGACACAACTTTGGATGGATAGAAGTCTGATAACAGTGTGTCTCATGGATGTAGCATGGACAAAGAACATCAAAGCAAAAAAATTACAAGTAGTGCAACAGGTAAGCGTGCTTGCTAATTGATTACACATGTATATATCATGATTTTTTATTTGTGTTTATGGTAACAGTGATAACAAAGGGAACAGGTGGGATAGTGTGTTTTTAGCAAGAGGGGTTAAAGGGAACATGTGGCATAGTAATAGGGGTGAAAAGAAACAGGTGACATAGTTACAGGGGTAAAAGGGAACAGGTGGCATAGTTACAGGGGCAAAAGGGAACAGGTGGCATAGTTACAGGGGTAAAAGGGAACAGGTGGCATAGTTACAGGGGTAAAAGGGAACAGGTGGCATAGTTACAGGGGTAAAAGGGAACAGGTGGCATAGTTACAGGGGTAAAAGGGAACAGGTGGCATAGTTACAGGGGTAAAAGGGAACAGGTGGCATAGTTACAGGGGTAAAAGGGAACAGGTGGCATAGTTACAGGGGTAAAAGGGAACAGGTGGCATAGTTACAGGGGTAAAAGGGAACAGGTGGCATAGTTACAGGGGTAAAAGGGAACAGGTGGCATAGTTACAGGGGTAAAAGGGAACAGGTGGCATAGTTACAGGGGTAAAAGGGAACAGGTGGCATAGTTACAGGGGTAAAAGGGAACAGGTGGCATAGTTACAGGGGTAAAAGGGAACAGGTGGCATAGTTACAGGGGTAAAAGGGAACAGGTGGCATAGTTACAGGGGTAAAAGGGAACAGGTGGCATAGTTACAGGGGTAAAAGGGAACAGGTGGCATAGTTACAGGGGTAAAAGGGAACAGGTGGCGGGAAAGAGACCCAAAGGAACATTGGATTCGAGATTGGGACAGAAAAAGGACTTAAACTAAGTGGAAGGACCACTATACCATCAAATAGAGATAAAGAGAAAGAGCTACAAAGGAGTATTGGATTCGAAATTGGGACAGAGAAAGGACTAAGACTGTGAGTAACTCCATGAACAATTGTCCCCTTTTTTTAGAGATACTCACTGTGCACAGAGAAAGTGGATATTTGTGAATTGTCTGTGAAATAATCTTTGAATTATTGAGAGGGAAATTAGAACTACCGTAGCTATGTTGTAGGCTGAAGTAGGGGGCGCTTAGACATAACTGGGGTTACACTTATTTGCCGTTCTCAGACTGTGCATTGAGTCACAGAATTAGGGGAGTAGGTGGTACCCCCTCACCCCAGTTTCTTAGCTGACCCCGGGGGTCGCAGAAATTTGAGTGTACATTTTTTTCATAGTTGGGAAAAGAGATGGTAGTGGGGGTTGGGACTTAATTATGGGAATTAATGCAAATAACAGCAAGTCTCACCCATGTGATCCAGCATTGAGAGACATGGGTGACATAGCTTAATTACACAAATTATGTCATAAAGTCCTGCCCATCCTTAGTAACGTTATGGAGATTTGTCTGCTATCGGAGAATTCCAGGATCAATGCCTGAAGCCTCCAGAAGAGTCTGCAACTATGATATATAAGAAACTTCTGAAACTTCAGAAACTTCATGCCCGGGCATATTTATTTATAAATACCATTTATTGAAAAATAGTGATACATGGAATAAACTGTTAAAGACAGTTGAACTTTTAAGTCATTAAATGTTGACAAAGAAATGACTGTAAAATGTTTGTCATGAGTTATTTTTCAAAATCTTGAAAGGTCAATTAAATGCAAAAAATGACATTTTCATATTTGAAGGATGGAGGCAACATTTAATGTGTAATGTTTAATCCAATTCCTACTTTCCAGTTGTATTAAAACAAATGTATATTAAAGATGTCCAGCCGTTTATCAATATATGCTTATTACTTATAACATAGTGAAGGTTACAGATAAATTATTGAAAATGACTCATTTCAAAAAGCTGCTAAGCACTTATATCATATCCATTTTTTATAACCTATAATACCACTTTCTGAAAAAAATTCTAAATTTTAAAGGTGAATTATCCTTTACCCCTCTACCTGACTACTGAAGATCTATACCATAGGATCCACTTCCTGTAAGTCAGTAGGTTCCAAGCTAAGCTTGAGAACACAGAAATGTCCCAACTGACTAATCTATAACCATGTAAGATATTTTGTACTAATATAGAAAACATTTTATGCAAAAGTACTTTGAACCCTATTTGTATAAAGGTGAAATTAATCATACATACCACAAGCAGCCAAAATATTAAAACCACAATGGACTATGATATGAAGACATGCTTATAGAAGTAGTGTAATACTCTGGGTGAGGTTTAATGTTTTATCTCCTGCTGGCTACCTCCACTTTTCACACCGCATATAAATACTTCCTGTATTGTCTTAGCTGGCTCACAGTCTTTGATTACATATTAGTTTCTGTGAAAACCTCCTTTATGGATTTCAATACACGGGTCTGCATCAGGGATATTGGCAGGCTTCTCACTATACAGGGAGTCTCCCTAACATCCAGAGACAGTTGGCAAGTATTTTTATGCAGAACCATTTAAACTACACTGGAATTTTATTACAGAAGGGTGTGTTCTTTTATGTCTCCCTCTGGATCAGGTCTATGTACAACACCATATCAGCTGCTTCTTATACATGTGTTACAAGCTATAACAAATAAAAGTGATATTAACATTAAGCTGAGAGACCCCAGTGACGGGTCTGAAGGCTGTGACCTGGTATCTGAGCAGCATTATGAGGGATGTAGCACTTTAATAAGAATATTATTTTTCTATTAATTTCACAATAGAAATGTTTCAGATCTGCACATACATATTTTATAGATATTGTAAAGCAGGTGCTTTTGTTATAATGGGATGATTTTTTTCTGCACTGGTTGATTCCATAATATATGAAACCTGACATCACTGACGAGGGGTTAGTAGAGGTTAGAGATCAGAAAAAGGCTAGGAAGGTAATCAGGGCACAAGCTTAGAAAAATCTGGGCCACTGAGTACAAAAAGGGGACAAAAGCTTTTTTTGGTATAATGAAAGGCAAAAAACTAAAAAAAAAAGTAAAAAGACTCAAAACGGAAGACGGTTGATACAATGGAGATAATCATTTTTACTTTCACTGAGGAGCAGGAAGTAAAACAACTCTCAAAGCTAAAAGTTGACAAATTAATGGGACCAGATGGGATACATCCTAGGATACTAAAAGAGCTTAGAGGGGTGCAGGCAAAACCATTAAGAGAATGATTCAACCGGTTACTAATAAAAAAAATAATTCCAAAAACCGTAAAAAATCAGATGTTGCCCCTCTGCCTAAAAGTGGAAGCATGAAAAAGAGGGATTGACGGGGGGATTATGACATACAAATGTAATTGAATTTTTTGACTGAGTCAGTAAAGTATTAGATAAAGGGGGAGCTGTAGACATAGCTTAACTATATTTCAATAAGTCTTTTTTCACTGAGCCAAATCGCAACTGTTAAATGAGCTAGAAAATTTGAATTGGACGCAAAGATAGTTGCATGGATACGATCTTTGTTACATGCTAGACAACAGAGGGTTTGTAGTAAATGAGATCCCTTCTGGGGATGGTAAGGTAACCACTGGAGTTCTCCAGGGATCTGTTCTTCTACCAGTCCTAATTCATATATTTATAGCTGATATTGCCTGTGGTATCAAGGGAAAATGGGCCTGATTCAGAGATGCGATTTCCATGGCACTTAGGTGCGTATATTTAAGATCCTAGAAAATTCGCAAAACTGCGCATGCGTAGTAATAGTGAATCGCCGTTTACGTACCCTTCTTTTTTTTTCTTTTGTATACATAAAAACTTGAATAAAATTTATTGAAGTTAAAAAAAGAATATTATTTTTCTATTAATTTCACAACAGAAATGTTTCAGATCTGCACATACATATTTTATAGATAGTGTAAAGCAGGTGCTTTTGTTATAATGGGAAGATTTTTTTCTGCACTGGTTGATTCCATAATATATGAAACTTGACATCACTGACGAGGGGTTAGTAGAGGTTAGAGATCAGAAAGAGGCTAGGAAGGTAATCCGGGCACAAGCTTAGAAAAATCTGGGCCACTCAGTACAAAAAGGGGACAAAAGCTTTTTTTGGTATAATGAAAGGCAAAAAACTAAAAAAAAAGTAAAAAGACTCAAAACAGAAGACGATTGATACAATGGAGATAATCATTTTTACTTTCACTGAGGAGCAGGAAGTAAAACAACTCTCAAAGCTAAAAGTTGACAAATTAATGGGACCAGATGGGATACATCCTAGGATACTAAAAGAGCTTAGAGGGGTGCAGGCAAAACCATTAAGAGAATGATTCAATCGGTTACTAATAAAAAAAATAATTCCAAAAACCGTAAAAAATCAGATGTTGCCCCTCTGCCTAAAAGTGGAAGCATGAAAAAGAGGGATTGACAAGGGGATTATGACATACAAATGTAATTGAATTTTTTGACTGAGTCAGTAAAGTATTAGATAAAGGGGGAGCTGTAGACATAGCTTAACTATATTTCAATAAGTCTTTTTTCACTGAGCCAAATCGCAACTGTTAAATGAGCTAGAAAATTTGAATTGGACGCAAAGATAGTTGCATGGATACGATCTTTGTTACATGCTAGACAACAGAGGGTTTGTAGTAAATGAGATCCCTTCTGGGGATGGTAAGGTAACCACTGGAGTTCTCCAGGGATCTGTTCTTCTACCAGTCCTAATTCATATATTTATAGCTGATATTGCCTGTGGTATCAAGGGAAAATATGCCTTTTTGTTTTTAACACAAAATATATGTACTAGTGTAGACATGCCAGAAGGGGTACACAAAATGAGGGATGATCTAGATAGACAAGAGGATTGGTCAAGAGTGTGGCAACTGTGGTTTAATGCTAAAAAATGCAAAATTATGCACTTGGGCACAAAAACCCAAAAGCTCAATATATCATTAATGGCACTACATTAGAAACTACTGAGGAGGAAAGGGATCTAGGAGTCATTATTCATGTTACTTAAAGGTAGCCAAGCAATGTAACAAAGCAATGAGAAAGACAAGTCAGATGCTTGGCTGCATAGCCAGGGTGGCATTAGAATATTAGCATATGCATATAAAATATATAAAAATATGATCTAGGTGTAAGAGGAAAGGTGAAAGTTATAAGAACGGTTACCAGGGCGCGGAGTCTTTGTTATCAGGTGGTGTTCACCAGGGCCCCTAATGGTGGGGATGGAATTGGCTGTGCCCCAACAACAGGTTGAGGCCCCCAGAACCGAACATGTAGAAGAGAGAAAATACGTAAAGGATAACAGAGGAACAGGTAGAGCAGAAAGTAGGAATAGAAGGGACTGACTTGTGTTGGACCACGTGGAACACGGAACACAAACAACGGACTAAAGGGGAATCACAAGGACAGACTGGACAGACAGGACTAACTAGGGAACACACTCACACAGTCACACAGTGGTACCCCAGAGGGGTGACAAACACAAGTAAACTGGAGAGAGCTAGGGTTAAACACCAGGAGATGACACCAGGGAGAGAGAGAGAGAAATAACACAAGAGGACAAAGAGACGGAACTGGGCTGGAATGGAGGGTCACTCAAACAGCAAGGCACCAAAAGCAAGAGAGCAAGGAATAGGAGGGCAAGGACAGAAACAAGGCAATGGGAGAGATCAAAGGACAAGGCAAAATGGCAAGGCAAAAGCCTGGGCACACGTGCAGGACGCTATAACCAGCACTGAAGGCAGTACTGGCTATTTACAGGGGAACTGGCCAATCAGAGCTAGAGGATTGGACATAGGGCCTGAATGTAGGTCAGCTTTTCTTCCCCTGCACATGCTCAGAAATGTAGCGCACACTATTGTGTACCCAAGTCGCTGCGCAACCCCTTACATTCTGCAGGGCATTTCATGGACAGGAAAGGTAGGAGACACATAGTCAATATAGAGTAAGGATGTGCCCATGTAAGTGCACCTGATCCAGACATGAGCGCGGACAGAAAAAAGCACAGTTTACATAAAAACTGTTGCAATAGCTCCAGGTTATGTCTTAGTCCAGGAGCTGACACTAAATGACCTATTTCAGACCCATGCGTTTGAATTTCTTACTTAAGTTATGAAATCACTGCTGGAGCATTGTGCAGGTATGAAATGTCTGTTCCTAAATCATTATTTTGCCTTGTTTTAGTGCATTCACATTACAACAGAAGCACTCAGGGGCAGATGGTGACAGATTCAGGGCCCCATAGCATGGACCTGAGTCTGGATGGGCAGGATTAGGTGAGGCCAGGTGGGAACGCTGCCTGATAGAATCTGTCAGATTCCAAAAGTTTAAAGCAGCACCTGGCACTCCATGTATGAGTTCTGAGCTCTGCTTATAAATACATTGCTCAGCACTAATACGTGGAGTGAGAGCTGTTTATAAATACATTTCTCAGTACTCATACATGAAGTGAGAGCTGTATATAAATACATTGCTCAGCCCTCATACATAGAGTGAGAGATATTTATCAATACATTGCTCAGCACTCATACATGCAGTGAAAGCTGCTTATAAATACATTGCTCAGCCCTCATTCATGGAGTGAGAGCTGTTTATAAATACATTGCTCAGTACTCATACATGCAGTGAAAGCTGCTTATAAATACATTGATCAGCACTCATACATAGAGTGAGAGCTGTTTATAAATACATTGCTCGGCACTCATACATGGAGAGAGAGCTGTTTATAAATACATTGCTCAGCACTCATACATGGAGAGAGAGCTGTTTATAAATACATTGCTCAGCGCTCATACATAGAGTGAGAGATATTTATAAATGCATTGCTCAGCACTCATACATGGAGTGAGAGCTGTTTATAAATACATTGCTCAGCACTCATACATAGAGTGAGAGATATTTATAAATGCATTGCTCAGCACTCATACATGGAGAGAGAGCTGTTTATAAATACATTGCTCAGCACTCATACATGGAGTGAGAGCTGTTTATAAATACATTGCTCAGCACTCATACATGGAATGAGAGCTGTTTATAAATACATTGCTCAGCACTCACAGTTAGAGCACTGTTTTAAGCTGACAGCCTCTTACAGCTTGGTTACAGTGCAAGGGGAGAGGCTGTCACCTCTTACAGCTTGGTTACAGTGCAAGGGGAGAGGCTGTCACATGCCCCACCTAATCCTGCCCCACTCCTTCTGGCCCTGTAGCAGCCACACCCCTTGCACCCTTTGTAATTATGCCCCTGCTCGCACTATTCATAATTATTTACAGTATACATTACAATGTACTACCCTGTACTTGTGCAATGACTAAGACATGTAGTTGCATTGAGATTGGCTGGTTGGTGCTTATACGCTAACTGCTTAACTTACATACTCATCCAAAGGTTCTCTTGTGTACTGTACGTGTGAATTTGGATCACATGCAGCCCCCCTCAGGATTTGTGTCCCCATGTACAGCATGCATGCTGCATGCATATTTGTGTGTCAGGCCAAGAATGAGTGCACAGGGAGTTGGTCTCAATGGGACTGATTCAGAGTTGGTAAAAAGTATAAATATATGCACCCTGGCAACACCATGTTGAACTGTAGGGAGAGGTCAAGTAAAAGTGTGCAAACAGATTTAGAGTTGAGATATGATATTTCCTAGGTCAACTCTAAACTTCAGAAAATTTTGAAATAAAGCTGTTGAATATTTGTGTGCAAATAGCAAAAAAGTAATTTCCCTGCATGCAAACAGAATAAATGAAAGTGCCCCTTCACATTGCCTCTAGGTGCAGATTTACTCTTTTTTTTAGTTCTTGCTCCTAACTCTAAATCAGCTCCAGTGTCTGCATGATGTGACTGCTCACAGCCTCATCACCCGTGTTCTTGTTTTGAAACCGATCCACAATTGTTGGCTCAGCCAGCCTCTCCCTCTCTCTATTGAGTTGCTATTTTTAGAAAATCCTACTCGTGTCGCCACGGGCTGTGATCACATCTTTCTCTCCCTCTTTCTGCCTCCCTCCCGTCCTCACCCATCCTTTCCCACTCTATGTACTGATTTCAAAACATCCCTGACTCCTCTCTCCAGCTTCTTATTGCTCATGTAATCTGGATCAGCAGATGTAACACCAAACAGGAACTTTTCTTCTGCCTTTGCTTTATCATTCTGCATTTGAAGATGGAGCATGTGGAAAAGCCTGAAAGAACACTGAGGAACTGGTGAACAAGCAGCAAGGTAAGTTGTAATGTATAGCATGCAAGTGTCTGGTGACTATTACAGTCTGAGTGAGTAGACTGCACACTTTCATCTTACAGCAGTTTCCTAACAACCTGCTGGTTTCCCTGCTGCTGCTAGCATCATAATATCCATACAGTGTGTGCCTGGACTTATCATAAGATGGGTGTTTCACAAAGTTTTGTCACCAGCTATGAATAATGATTGATGTAGTGTGTGTGTGTATGTATGTATGTATGTATGTATGTATGTATGTATGTATGTATGTATGTATGTATGTGTGTGTGTGTATGTGTGTGTGTGTGTGTGTGTGTGTATATATATATATATAAACACACATGGCCTGGCACTCTAGCCATTACCCGGTGACTAATCATGCTCTTCTATCTTTAGTTTATAAGTTAATATAGAGCAGGTGCTGCAAAGTATGCAGAATTTACACAGATACAGAAAAAGAGGCATCCCAGCACTCTTGCAGTTAACCTGCAACAAACATTCTATCTTTAAATAAAAGTCAGCAAAATCTGCAGGGGGGAGCTCTCAATTTAGCAATGCATGATATATGACCCAAAGTTGGGACTCGGACAGTTTTAAAGTTAGGGCCACCAAAACAGAGAAGCCTTGTAAGTGGCTGGTGGCTTATCATATATCTGCAGATGTATGTAACTAATTCTCTAACTTTTATTTTGAAGATAGATGGTTATGGTTTGATGCTGGTTATATATATATATATATATATATATATATATATACACATATGTATACACACACACACACACACACACACACACTATCTATCTATCTATCTATCTATCTATCTATCTATCTATCTATCTATCTATCTATCTATCTATCTGCATTCACCTGTAATAAGTCTATATATGTGCATAAATCAAGTCTATAGATAGAATCTATCTATCTATCTATCTATCTCTCTCTCTCTCTCTCTCTCTATCTATCTATCTATCTATCTATCTATCTATCTATCACAATCTAAATCTTTCAAGATATAAGTGCTTTATTTAGGTTAGCACTTATATTTATGTTTACATTTTGCATAAAGTGTTTATTATCACAGTAGTTTTATGAATTTATATTTAACATGCCCAAGTTTTTGGGGGTACTCAGTAGTGCCTCTTCAGCAGCAAAGTTAAGTGGCTACTTGGACCTATTTTTGTTCTGCCACTACAGTGGGGTTTTGAAAGGACCAGGGCAATACAGTGGGGACACATAATGAACTGGGGACATGACTTTGGACTGGGACAATTCTATCAGTTAAGAACTTTAGTTGAGAACCAGCAACTTTTTTTAATACAAAAATAACACTGTGTATCCCAATAGAAAAGACCAATAAGCTCTGATTTAGGAAATTAGAATGGGAACTCTGTTGGTCCAAAGTGCTTCAAAACACTAAACTGACATATTCATTCATTTATATTTATGTCTGTAAAAATACAGACTAAACTGTCACAATGGGTGTGTATTTGTCATCTCCAATCCACTCCTGACCCCCTATTATCTCTCTATAATAGGACATGACTAAGACAATAGACTAGCCGGGGTGCACAAAGATTAACAACTATTTTCTGTTTACTGACATCATACCCTATTTCACTGGTTTGAAGAAAAACAAATCAGTGTTCAGGCCGAAGGAAGGCAACAGTAAGCGATATGTGATCATATGTAATTAAATCTTCCACTGCGGTGTCACAAAGGGACTAGTAGGTAGGAAACAGGTGGAACACTTTCTCCTGAACATATAATTTATGTTATTATCATGTACAAATAAAATAACTAGGTGCTGTGAAGGCTGCATGGGGTTTTGGCTTCCAGCTAGCTATATTTAACACGCAATCTATAATAAATAATATCACATGCAATC
>WWET01000284.1:270904-288262 GCA_011038615.1 Limnodynastes dumerilii
TCAGTTAAGTCATGCTTATGTCAGCATAACTGCCATAAAGCCCACATGAGAGGAGGGAGTGACAGGGGGTGTTTACTCCCCTCTCTCCTGCGCACGCCAGACCTCCGCACAAAGCGTTAGGGGGGTCTGAATCCAGAGCTAAGAGAATATACATCTTTTTGTGTATAAATATATAAAAGAAAAAAGAAAA
This sequence comes from Limnodynastes dumerilii, assembly GCA_011038615.1. Lineage (NCBI taxonomy): Eukaryota > Metazoa > Chordata > Amphibia > Anura > Limnodynastidae > Limnodynastes > Limnodynastes dumerilii. The sequence goes on from WWET01000284.1 coordinate 271,095, forward strand.
CTAATCAGTTATAAGTGGCTTTAATTTGGAAACCTCATAAGATGTAATAGGGAACATAAAATAATGATGCAATTTTCAATATAATGGGACACAAAAGTATTACCCTCATGTTGTATTGCTTTGTTCATTATATGTTATATTATGATTATAGCATGAATTAGGTGTACAGATTTTTCCACATAGCTTACAAATGACTTCATTCCATTATATTATGCTATAGTTATAGTGATCATTCCAATAACCTTGCTCTATTTTTAGAAATATGGCTAGATCTGTAGCATGCTGAATTAAAAGAATACTGGAGTCATGACCTATTACAGAACAGCTGTATCATCTTATTTGGCTCTTCATTTAAAACTAGGTTGCTTGGGCTGCATTACGGAGACTGAAGCAGATGGTGCAATAAAGGTATAAGCACATCTCAATGCATACAAACAATGTGGCTCTGATTCACTAAGATGCACATAAGGGGACTAACACAAGTGTCTTGCATAGTGTACGTTCCCTTGACATGTAACATCGGCGAATGCGCAAGTCAAATGTTATGCAACTTCGGAAAATGTGGCCGGCACTTAATATCCACATCCTAAACCAACTGTGCGGACACAGATCTATGCAGTAAAGTTAAGGCAGCGCTCTGGACACTTAAGTGTCCCGGGGTCCGTAAGAAGGAGAGGAGTGCCAGTGCTTAATTACAGAGCTCCGTGTGTACGTAAGTCGATGGAACTCTGAATCTGGTCCATTGACTGTAAACCGTAGTTTAAAAGAGCAACACGTCTGAAGGAGATACAAATACACTGTCATTTCCCTTCATAGGGAGATATTGACTGATAGAACTTAATTTTCTGCGTCCATTTGCTTTTTTCCTAACCATACTTTTTAGCTTCAGTCATGTTTTCATTGAACACATCATTGTGTCACAAGTACCATTTTGAACAGCAGAGGGAGGCAAATTTCAAATGTGCGCACGCACACACACACACACACGTCACACTGGTCTGTGCTCACAACCTCATGGTCCTGCTTTCTCTTTCAACTGTAGCAGCTAACATAATTGATGTCCTTTCATTTGCGGATGGGATGAAAATCAGTTTCAGGCTCTATTTAGAACTCACTCTGGCAGTCTCTAACTGCCAGAGTAGAGGCTCACTGTGGTTCCCTGTGTTCCTGTATGTACCACTCCTTTTGGATTCTTTCTGGCAGTTTCAGTGACTCCTGTGATTCCTGGTGATATTCTGCTTAGAATTCCTTGCATTATTGCAGTACTACCTGCTCTGCATTCCGGTGTCACTGCACGTCCTGTCACAGTCCATCCTCTGTTCATTCTAACAGGCTTCTTCTTGGCAGCCTCTGGGACTGTCGCCTGTTTTGTGATTTGCTCTGAATCTGCGGCAAAGTCTTCCTCACCATCAAGTGCTTTGGTGAGCACCAGTTCCATGATTAGACAAGTGGTCAGCCAATATCATCTCTGGTTGAGCCTGGTTGTATAGGCTACAAAAGTTTACGTCTGATGGGGCTGTTAATAATGATAGTTCTATGGGCCAAGTGCAATAAGAATGTCTATGTCCAGTTGAAAAATATGGAGCTTTATATTGAAGTGTAGTAGAGCTGATGGACTGGATTCAGACTTCAGATTTTCCCCTTTTTTCCTGTGTGGTCGGTTTACATTTTGTACGTTCTGCCCAATCCAGACTCAAGATAAATGACACTTCTGGCAGCTTCCTATAGAGGGGTCAGATTACATTTACAAGTTGGTGTTTCTTGGTAATACTATAATTACAATCATACTGCATACAATACGGACTTCCAAACTGCTGTTTTCATGAGTTGGGAAAAGATGGGGTATGGGCATTGGGGGGGTTTGGTCAGTGGATCACTTTCACGGATGCCTGAATTTCTTCAACCTGCGAATACGGATCTGCATGCATCTAATAATCACAGATCTGTATAGAAATTGGATGTCTGGATACAGGCCGATGTTTTTAGTGATGATGACATACAATGTAGCGCACAGTATCATTGATGAAAATATTCTTTAGTAAATTTGGTACATAGTTAGAACTGCTCAGTACAGAAACTCAGAAACTAAAGTTGGTTCTAACAGACCCTGATGTTATAGTGATAAGAAACACTGCTTTTGTGAGAATCTGCCCCCCCTCCCGATATTTTCAAAACCGGGCTATCATGTGCTGCGTCAAGCATAGCAGGTAAACCGGGCAGCGGGGAAGGGACGCGACTGCGGCCACAGGCTGGATAACAGAAACACTGCTTTTGTGAGAATCTGCCTCCCCCCCCCGATATTTTCAAAACCGGGCTGTCATGTGCTGCGGCAGTGGGTTCCTCTACCAGACTTCCATATACTGGAATAAACTGCGATAACACTATGGACTGTGTCCAGACCCCCGAACACTTTACGTGCATGCATCTGTCTGAAACTACGCACACAAGAGAGGAGAAGAGGGGAGTGCATGCCCCTGTCAAACCCCTTTCTTAAGTGTCAAAACCCTACCTTAAGTTCTATGCATGGATCTGCATCTGCCCGGACACTGATCCATGCAGAAATGCTGTTCCCCGTCCTTTTATTTGCATTCCTATCCCAGTCCGCATGGCAGGGATTAAGCATGCGTAAGTGAAGAGTTGGCCCCTTCATCTTAACTTCTAACATACAGAACTGAAATCCATACGTTAGAAGATATGCTAGTGTTAAAGCACGCATGTGCTGATGTTACTTGCCAGGGGACTTACACAAGTGACTTGCCTAAGTATCCTGAATTACTTAATTGTGGATCTGGCCCTATATTTCTAAATGTCAAAGAGGGAACCTGACTCCACCAAGCCTTATAGCAAATTATAACAAGGACCAAAAAATACTGTTACTGTTTCTGCCTTTCTAATGGAAACCCCCATCCTATGGTTACAACAACAGCATAATACTGCGCATCAGTAGAAGAGACGTCCAATCGGAACTTTTCAGAACAGACTATTAGCCTTGGTCAAAGTGTAAACACCACGGGGTCGATCCAGAGGTGAGAGCACGCCATTTAACGCGTTTCTCTGTGCGCTTGGTCAGAACTGGAGAGCACATTCACCAAATCAGATCGTGGCACAACTCAAGCTGCAGCGGCTTGCGCTCTTTAGGGCGTGTTTAGGGAGGGGATCATTGAGGGGAGACAGTTAATGTACATTAAGGGTGTGCCCAAGCAAGTGCACCCTATCCAGAGCCAAACAAAGACCTAAAAAAGGACTGTTTATGGCAAAACATTTGTACCAACCTCAGATCTCATGTCTAAGTCCAGGAGGCTTGCATTAAGGTGTGCCACTTTGAACCCATTACAAAGACTCAGAAATTGCTGCCAGTGCATGTATTACTATTGTGCATGTATTACTTCATTTCTACATAATAGGACACGGGGAGGAGGTAGTTATCCCCTAACATCATGGGTCTCTATCTGTACAATCATTTATCATACCACTGATAAACAGTGTTTCTTATGAAGTCTAGGAAAATATGTATTACATATTATGTATAAAGACGTACATTTTTTTAATATACAGAATATTGCCGTCTTATATACACACATTAGGCTGGATCCAGCATGCGCACTACCAAGAATTCCAAATCGCAATGCAGCCACTCAATGCTGCGTTCTGTTCAGAAGTCTCTGTTGAATTGAGCTACAAAACATCGCCTCTCCACTCATTTTCTATGCACATTTTAAGTTTAACTCCTCTGCAGTTTAGGATAGTTTTGCCTAGGTGCAGATTTGCTACTTTTTTACCGATACCCTGGATCAGCATCCTTGTCAGATAGAAGAATGCTGACTAGTAACCCTGTCACCATTTTAATGCTGGAAGGTTAAATGTCATTTTTAACAGCAGTGTAGCATACTAGACCCCTCCTTTTTGGTCTTCCAAAACTGAGGACCCAATAATAACTCTGCAAAGTGTTATTCTGCTTTCCTAATTTGACCTATGTTTCTGTTCTCTCTACATTGTAGTGTTTTTTTCTTTACATTGCCTCTAGTTTGCTCACATACTGATAGGTCAATGTTTAGGTAAGACCAGTGGTGGATTTCCTATTACAAGTGTGAGGAACATGCCTGGAGGTGCTACTTCTGGGGGTGTCTATGAAGGGGGATGTGTGAAGATTCTCCCTGAAAGAACCAAAACCATAGTTGCCTACTTTTGAAAAATAATTTCAGGGAGAAAAGTAAAAAGCATAGGGGCGGACCCTGCGTTGCCAGGGGGCGGTCCCTGCATTGCCAGGGGGTGGTCCCTGTGTCGCCAGTGTTTGTGTATGGGTATCCCCATACTCCCCTGTATTCTCCAGACTTCTCCATACTCCCCTGTCCAGACTTCCCCATACTCCCCTGTATTCTCCAGACTTCCCCATACTCCCCTGTGTATTCTCTAGACTTCCCCATACTCCCTTGTGTATTCTCCAGACTTCCCCATACTCTCCTGTATTCTCAAGACTTCCCCTAAATGTCAGTCTCCATGTCTGCCCCCTTATTGCCAGCCTCCATCTGCCCCCATAATGTCAGCCTCCATGCCTGCCCCTTAATGTCAGCCTCCATATCTGCCCCTTAATATCAGCCTCCATATTTGCCCCTTAATGTCAGCCTCCATATCTGCACCTTAATGCCAGCCTCCATGCCAGCTCATTTATTTCTTTTCTCACTTACCTTTGATCTTCTGTCTTCCTCCATGGCGCTCCTGTCTGGCTCTTCCTCTCCCCAGCGTCTGCTCTGCGGTCATGTGATCGCTGGTAATACAGGGCTCCTATGGGACTCACTTTTCTTGACTTCTTACTTAACTTTTCCTAGCACGCCCCTTATTACTTATCTCATAACGAATGGCTTTGTAATTCACTCTTAAGGGATCACTGTTCTTAAAACCTATGTAGATTGCGTAAATAAAGGTACTAGACATGTGCAGTTTAACCGTTCCTAAAAATATGCACCAAAATAGCAGCAGCTTTTTAACTGTGAATCAGGCCCACAGTCCCCTATTTATAATACTCTATGTGAAGCATTCAGAGTCCCCTCACCTATTTTGTTTTACATGAGACATATATTTTATCCATACAGTGGCAAAACTAGTGGTGATGGAATCCAGGGCAAATAAAACAAATAGAGTTCCTACCTTCCCCCCAAGGAATATAACACTGTTTATCAGAAGTACTAAAAATACATTTTAATTGTTAATTGTTTTGGTTTTTTTTTTGACTGAAAGACTAACGATTTCTCACTTTGACCACAGCACAATACAGAGAGCACCACACTCGGGATTGCAGCACAACATGAAATATAAAAGGAACCATCCAGCATAGCACATTTTCTATTTAAATGATATTATCTAGCTACCATTGTGCCTGTGTTAAGGAGTACAGTGCATACAGTTTGCCTTACCATTTCTTGAAGTATCTCACAGGATGCACTTTGAAGTGGACTAACAGACATGTGAAATGTCATCATTTATAAAAAAAAAAAATTCTGTATTTAACTTTAAAATTAACTTTAAAACTTTAAATTCTTGGTTTACAAAACTTCTACTTAAGCAATTTTTCAATTCTTGTTCCTGCCTGGACATTTTTTTTTTCCCACAAAAAATTCATATTTTATCTTCTTTTCACAATCTTTGTTCCTTGATGGAACAATGCGCATATTGGCCCAGATTCACAAATAAGTATGTCTGCCAACTTCCTTACATTATATAGAGAAATCTGCAGAAAAATGGTACTGCTCATGAGCTCCCTCACTTCTTAAAATGCTCCTGAGGGGGAGTGTTCTGCTCTCCTACATGCAGACCTCTGAATCACAAAATCCATATGATAGCCTCCGCAGCGGAAACTACCGTACAGAAAACAATTTTACATGTAAATACGGTCTATTGTTTTCACATATTTTAGGTTTCAAGCTATTTTTTTTATTGTGAAGGATAGCAATATCATGTCAAACATGGGAGGATCATGTCAAACAAATCTTATTGAATTTTTTGACTGGGTCAGTAAAGTATTATAAAGGGGGAGCTGTAGACATAGCTTATCTAGATTTTAGCAAGGCTTTTGACACTGTGCCACATCGAAGAAGTTAAATAAGCTGGAAACTTTAGGATTGCACTTAAAGCTAGTTGCATTGATACAATCTTGGTTACAGGATAGACAACAAAGGGTTGTAGTAAATGGAATCTCTTTTGGGGATGGTAAGGTAACCAGTGGAGTACCCCAGGGTTCTGTACTTAGACCAGTGCTATTTAATATCTTTATAGGTGATATTGCCTGTGGTATTGAGGGGAAAATATGCCTTTTTGCAGATGACACCAAGATATGTAACCGGGTAGACACGCCAGGTGGGGTACAGAAAATGAGGGATGATCTAGGTAGACTGGAGGAATGGTCAAGAGTGTGGCAACTGCAGTTTAATGCCAAAAAATGCAAAATCATGCACTTGGGGCACAAAAATTTAAAGTCTCAATATTTCCTTAATGGCATTACATTAGAATCTACCGAGGAGGAAAGGGATATAGGATTTATTATTTCCAGTGACTTAAAGGTAGCCAATCAATGTAACAAAGCAATGAGAAAGGCAAGTCTGATGCTTGCTTGCATAGGGAGAGGAATTAGTAGCAGAAAGAGAGAAGTAGTGATGCCCCTTTATAAATCATTGGTACGCCCTCACTAACTTCAACTGGCATAACTGTATGTAACTACGCTCACACAGGAGAGTAACCTCCCTAACCCAGCCCTCCTTTCCTAATTACCCTCCCTCCCCCTGCCCAGCTTCCGTAACTACAGCACAAAATATGCCCGGTGCATGCGCAGAACGGTATTTCTGCCGTTCTTATGCATACAGCCGCCGTAACTAGTGAGGTGGCCGTAGGTCTGAGTTAAAATGAACCAAGATACATTGTAAAGTCACACAAAATAGCAAAGCTAAGACTTTTGTGGTGATATTTAATATGGAATCTAGACACGGAATGGGTGTGAAGTGTGCAGATTTTTAACATATACAGTATCCACAGAGAGCGTAACCATTTTAAGGTCCCTATTGGATGCAGTGCACATTGGATGCTGCGCTTGCTTCTAATTGGATACACTTATAGGCGTTTATTTTACTTCGTAATGGAGCTTAATTCCACCACTGTGTGTCTATCCTGATTAGTTTAACTTCATTTTTTTTTTTTTATCTGTCATTGTTTTTCTAGACTTCATAGCCGGCCTGTAGACTGCAAACAATGTAGGCGGCCTTATTGTTGCCTGAAGGATTGCTAAGACAATAGGGCTGTCTTTATTGTGTTTTGATTGGGAACGTTTTTATCGCTAGATTGAGCAAGCTCAGTTATAACAATACACAAATCCTTCCAAAGACTAAAATTCTGAAATAATGATTATAATGAAGAATAAAACAAAACAAAACAAAAAACTTTGTCATCCCAGAGACTTTTCAGTGCATTCTCACCTGGACCCTTTTCTTTTTTCACCTCTTCCTTTTTTCTTTTCTTGATTTTATGCTTTCTTCTTTCATTTCTTTTCTGCTTGGTTCAATGGGCCAGATCCCTTTACGTTTCAATGCGTAGTGTATTTACGCTTTCGTAATTACTATGTACTCCCCTAGGCACTCCCTTCAGTCGTAAGTATTTTTGCAGTTTTACGCTTACCAAACCCTACCTTAACTTTTCCAAGCGTAACTGCTGTCGGCGGTAATGGCTGCATGTACTTACGCACCTAAGCACGCCCATACTGTACGAAATAAATGCCTCACCACGCCTACGAGACGTAATTACAGGTGTCGTATGTCTGGCACGCCCCTTTGTCCGTAATTACACTGGTTATCGTAGGCTCGTAAGTATTTTCAGATTTACGGGTCGTAACATCTGCCGTGCGCATACGCAGAACATGCAAAACAGCGTTTTTACGACTACGGCGAGCGTAAATATGCTACCAGTCGTAACTCTGGATTTGGCCCAATGTCTTTTGCTCCATAACTAGTGAGAGGAGGCTCCTCCTACCTATTTGATATCATATGGCAGCCCAAGAGGTCCTATACGCAAATAGCAGTCATGGCTGTTAATGACTCGTGGCGGCAGCTGCGATTGGAGAGGGCATAGTATAGAGTATAGAAGCAATGCCACTGAGCTCCCTGGACCCCTTGAGCCGCAGGGCCCCCTTAGCCATTGGGGCCCTAGGCAGCTGCCTAGGTGACCGCCCACATAGATGTGCCTCATTTCAAGCCAGACCACACCACTGGCCACACATATAACTCATTAGTGCCATCTGGGATCACCACCACCTGCGCCAAACTTTACCATAACAAGCGAAGAAACTGCTTACCGCACCTAAGGAGAAAACCTGCCTAAAATAGCTCAAAATAGGAGGGCAGGGAGGGAGGGTTTATCTAAGGAAAAAATGGCTGACATCTTATATAGACTATGGGATTAGATACTACTCCAAAGATTTAAACTAACCAATCCAGCAAGCCTTAGGTAAGTGACAACACTGGGAGTTTAATTATACTCATATGTCAGCACATACATAAAAATGAGGTTAAGTTCACAATATTGCTATATTGGGTTAAGCTCATCTGTCCAGCGTCAAGGCACCTCCTGTAAGTGAGTCCCTATTCATCTGCTATATGTGTACTCAGGAGGTCTGTATTAAGACACCCCTGCCATTTGAACAGTGTGCAGCGGCCATTTTGGGGAGGGGTCAGACTCCAAAGTGAAACTAATAACAGTAACAAGAAAACACAGGCTGCGCCCTTATTCAAATATATGAAATGTGCACAAGTGTATATATAAATGGAGAGGTGCAGCCAAGGACCAAAGTGACCACTGTGTAACTATAGGGAACAAAAGAGAGGCCCGGCGCTCCAAACACACATTATATAACACTATGTGTCAGCACATACATAAAAAGGAGGTTCAGTTCACAATGGACTGGATTCACAGATCCGATTTTGCTACTTTTTACATGCGTATTTTAGGTACGTTTGAACTGCGCATGCATAGTAACCTTTTTACGCAATCTACGTTGGGTTTAGGCATAGGGATTCACCTACAGTAGGTGCCTTGATGCTTAATCTTAACCCATCATAGCCATATTGGGCCGTATTCACAGATGCGTTTGTATAAAGTATGCAAATATACGCACGTACGAGGCAAGGCAACACCCATTACACTCCCCTTACACGGATGATTTTTTGGTGACTTACGTGTCCATAAGGCAACCTTAACTTACGTGCATATTTTCCTTTCGTACATGCATACATGACTAATTGAGCCCATATTAGTCCATCTAAATGCCTCCCTCCAACCACTTTCACTAAACTATACATGTACGGAATTCAACCACGCCCCTCCACATGTATGTTACTAAGTCTGATTTAGAAATCCGGGCGTAATGGACTTCCGTGCCTAAACCCAACGTAGATTGCGTAAAAAGGTTACTATGCATGCGCAGATCAACCGTACATAAAAATACGCACGTAAAAAGTAGCAAAATCGGATCTGTGAATCCGGTCCATTGTGAACTGAACCTCCTTTTTATGTATGTGCTGACACATAGGGCCTGATACAGAGCTACGAAATTGCCGTCCGACGGGCGAATGCGTACGTTCGCCCGTGCGAATAAACATACACGCCCCTAACACTCCCATTGTAAAGTACCTGCTTACGGCGGCTATACCCTACACTAGGTACTACCGTCGGCCGTACAAATTTTCGCACATATTACGCAAAGCGTACGGGCTTAGCACGCCCATACTGTAGGGTATGGGCACGCCCATACTGTACAATTTAAATGGCTATCCCCGCCTCCGTGTAGTAAAACGAGCGCCCAGGCGACCGTCGTACTGAACGCACGCCCCTCGAGCGAACATTTCGCTCACAATACGACCGCTATACGCTCATGTCGTCCAGCCGACCGGAAGCTGTCATACTGGGCATGCGCAGTGCGAATTTTCGTACGAAAATACGCAAAAAACGGTCGTACGCTTGCTCGAATTCGGCCAATTTCGTAGCTCTGGATCAGGCCCATAGTGTTATATAATGTGTGTTTGGAGCGCCGGACCTCTCTTTTGTTCCTTGTAGTTACACAGTGGTCACTTTGGTCCTTGGCTGCACCTCTCTATTAATATACACTTGCACACATTTCATATAATTGAATTGAAGCACAGCCTTGTGTGTTTTTTTGTTAATTATACTCCTGTCAAATTCTTAACCCTCTGGTACCCGAGAATGTAAGCAAACGTCTGATTTGTTGCAATTGTTTTAGCATACATTTTATTGGTTGTTATTGTGCGTATTTCAGCAACTGTAGCAAAACACCTTATATGTGTATTTATATGATAAAACTGATTTTATTTGCTCCTGTATTTTATAAGCAGTTTAACAACATTTGCAACTTGAAAATAATTATCAGTACTGGAATGCAGTTATTCTTTCCATGAAATACAGTATGTAAGACTAAAGTAATAAACAGATTCTGTGACTGTACCAAAATATATCACATTATAACTGCAGCCATCTGTTATGAAACACTTGAATTTATGGAGGAACGTCCACACTCTTCTCCTTTGTCTGAGAAAGCTGTGATTTATACTGTTTTGAAGGGATTACATTATTATATTTGTAATGAATATTTCATACTGAGAAAGTGAACAGAGCTTCCGGGAAAGTGATTATTATATGTTTGCAGTAAATAACAATCTGGTGGTATATAGTGTAACTGCTGTGTGGGGGAAAAAAACATGGAATTTTGTGACTTTAGTCAAATGGAAAGAGCCTGGAAAAGCTTTTAGTCACTTGTGTAAAGATGCAAATCCCCCGGGGTTAACAATAACCATTCCGTTTCTTTCTAATTCTGGTATGTTAATTGTATCACAGTTGCACATTCCGCTTAGTATTTCAATCAAACATTAGCTCTTTTTTTTAAGCTAACAAATTGTTATGAAACACATTTTAAATATATATATATATGCCACCCCTCCATCACCATAACCTCTGTCTCCTATCCCCTAAAGTTCGCTGGCTAGGTGTCATCCTTGACTCCTCACTTTCCTTTATATCACACATCTCTCATTCTTGTCGTTTCCAAATACGCAACATTGCACATCCAATAAAGCTACTAAAACCCTCATCCACTCTCTAGTTATATCACGCCTCGACCACTGTAACCTCCTCACAGATCTCCCGCTCACCTGTATTGCCCCCCTTCAATCTATAAATGCTGCTATAAGTTTCATCTTCCTTTTACGCCACTCTACCTTGGTCTCTCCTTTCTGTCAAAGCCACCACTGGCTTCCTGTCGGCTTCAGACCTCTCTTTAAACTCCTTACCCTCACCCTTAAGGCCATCTCCTCATCCACTGCTCCCTACCTCTCTTCCCTCATCAACATGCACATCCCTTCCCGCCCACTTTGTTCTGCTAACCAGCGCTGTCTGACCTCCGTACTGATCACCACATCACATGCCCATATCCAGGACTTCTCTCGTGCTGCATCTCTACACTGGAATGACCTCCCTTCTTCAGTCACACTCTCCCCCACATTGCAGGTCTTCAAGCGCTCACTTAAAAAAGGCACCTGTTCAGGCTAGCCTTCTCATCCTCCACTTAACATCATCACTGCATCCTACATCTATCCTTTCTTTTCCTTCATTCCCCCTCTCCTCCGCTCACACCAGCAGTCCACTTCCTTCTCCCTCCTTATGACTTCTGTAAGTTTTTCCCTCCCACTTAGTGTGTTAGCTCACGTGAGCAGAGCCCTCCATCCTAGTGTTGTTCCCTACTCCCCCCTCACTTCATACCCTCTTGTCCCCCTCTGCTACCCTTTTACCCAATCCCCACCTGGTGGCTCCCTCTCAACCTCTCACTGCGCTCTATCCCTTCCTCCCTGATCTGCCAAGCTTGACACCTCACACCTCGCATTCTTTGCTTGCTTCTCTTTATTTGTATTATTTGTATATTTATATTGTTATATATATATATATATATATATATATATATTTATATAATGCTGACACCGTTTACAGTTATGTAAACAATGCATTCATTGTGGTCTCCAGGTCCAGTCCTTTTTTTAGCAGCACAGTGGGGGTACACTCCATATAGCTAAGGGTAAATATAAAATCTACATCTAGGACTGGATCCAAACCTGGGCTTTAGCTGTGGCTGGAACCCAAAGCACAGAATTCATGGGGATCCACTATTTGAGTTCCACTGTATTAATGCATCACAGCAGATCACTAACTACTCCCTTTGTGTAGGCAGGCATCTAATATCCATACCCTACCTTAGGTTTTCTTAAATAGTCCCATAGAGTTAAGGTTGTCCTATGGAGGCGTAAATGTCACCAAAAATCCATCCGTGCAAGGGGCGTGTCATGGGTGTTGCCTTGCAACGTAGGTTCATATAATTGTGAATCCGTGCTGACTTATTTCACACGTATCTGTGAATCCGGTCCTGTAATACTAAGCTCTGCCACTTGCGAGTACAAACTGCCCCACCTGTCTGAAGCTGTCAAAAGTGTCATTTGTAAGACGGCTGAATAAGGTACATTGCCTAAGGGTTGGTTCGCAGGGATAGATGCGCATGCACAGAACACAAAAACTGACGAAATTCTATTCAATCACAGAAAATGGGAAAGTGAGAAGTCTGGATCCGTTCCATAAAGAAGAAAAAAGAAAATACTTATAATAATCCAAATTGTTAAATTCCTGGTATAGGAAAGATACAATAAATGAATTGCTGTTATATCCATATGTAATCTCTCACTTGCCACAAGACCTTACTAAGCGCCATCAATACCAGAACCATCTAGTGCTTTCCACACAATTTGCCAGTAATGCAAATCAAATCGTAATTAGTGTGGTTATCAGGAGTAAAAGATGAAAGACTAACCTTTTATACTTTCCTCTCCACTACTCCTCCCACTATACTCTACTGGTGTACTGCAACTACCAGCCTCCCATCCCCATCCCCATAACACCAATTTATCCCTCATGTGAGATTCCCCATAAACCACCCAATGGCCCATCATTTTGTGACAATTTGACCATATTATTTGAAATTAGCATTAACGAATCTAGTGTAGATTTATCATGAAATATTATTGCACCTAAAGGTAAATTATATGTGTAATAGGAAAAAGTAGACAAATAAGAAAAACTTTATTAGTATGACTTCAGGCTTCGTTTCTCTGGGCGAGGTATGGAATTATATAAGATAAGTAGCGTTTCATTAACTTAGTAGTGATCTCAAATCCCTTCCTACATACTCAAAACACTAAACACCAGTAGGCCCTAAGCATTTGTCTTAGATCCTATGCAAAATAAGCAGGACTAAATGTAGGAAGTACCAGGATTCACAAGATCCAGAGAAGATTTCCATCCGTTGACCTGGACTCCAAAAGTAGGTGTCAACAATATTTTGTGTTAGTGTTGCACAATTCGCCAGTCACTGAGTCCTGGTTTGAAGCTCTTGATGAGAAAGAGCAGAAATTGCTGTAAATTACTTTATGGTAAAGTTCATCTAATATGATGTAATCCTTGAAGACAGCCATATGTTGTGGATGAATACTGATATACAAAATGTCCTGTGTTTATCACATTTTTATAGAAAAGACGAATGGGTAATTGATTTTTGTCACATCAATTGTTATTCATTGAAAAGATAAAAAAGGTTGTGCATAATTCATAAAGATTTGAGATTTTAGCTTTGTAGATGTTGCTAAAAATAATAAGAGAATTGTGATAGTCCCTGAGAGATAAATTAGGCATGCAATCCAGAATTCTGAAAACTATGTTGACCTTGATGATGGGATCAGAATGAAATATGTATATAATATTCATAAACTCCACAGCCGAGAATTATTCATGCGGAGCCACTGCCCGGTGAGAATTGGGCTATTTATAAGTAAAAATTTTGACAAGAATATCTTTGGAAATAATAAGTTACCTTATCATAGTATATTCCCATTCCCTATATCACACATTACTATTAACCAACAGGAGTCTCTTTATTAAGTGTCAAATATTGGAAATCCAGCAAATCCCTCCTACTTGGTGGCATGTGCTTTGTTTTGTACTGACTCACCTAGATTTCTACCAAAGCACCTACAGTAAACTTTAGAAGTGATCATTTTTGCTGACTCATAAGTCAGTTCTTTGCTACTATTAACCATGTTTTGTTGGACTTGGAGCCATGCTGGAAGGAAGAATTTGGATAGAGCAGCAACTTTTTTTTATATAAAGTCCAAATATTTTGACTATGGATCGACTCCATACCTCCTCAATACGTTTATTTGCACTTGCGAGAAGCGGGAAAAGGCAACATTTTGCAAGTGCACATGTACATAACAGGATGCGGTTGACGGTCTGGCTGCCAGTTGAATGTCGGCTGCATCATTGCCAAAATGCAATAAAATATAAAATTGCTAATGGTAACTCTTTATACCCGGTCCCAATAGCGACAGGCAACTGTGGTGAGCTCAGATTACAGTTAGGGCTCAAAAAGGGGGGCTTAAGGGGAAGGGTAGGGTTAGGCTGTGGGACATGGAGGGTTAGGGGAGGGTTAAGGGTAGGGCTAGGTAGCAGGTTTATACCTGTTGGTCAATCAATCTTTACGACTGTGGGAGTCACATCACTGCTGCTGTAGAAAATGAAGATTGCCGGCATTCAACCGCCGCAGGATCGTCTGTTGGCAAATCACACTCGAATATAACGCACCTCCATTATGGATATTATAGTATATATATAGTGTTTCTGACTGCGAGGCAGGTTGGGGCAGAATACGTATGTCACATACATAAGGTGAGAGATTGAGATATGGAAATCATACAGTTAGTGATTTTTTAAGCCTTTATGTACTATTCAGATTTCTACACTGTCCCCTAGTACTTGGGAAAATTTGCTCATTTGCTCACATGCTGGTTAGGATCCAGCGGGATCCAGCTTCAAGACCCTGCTCCACCCTGTGTTTTTTATCTGCTGAAAATGTCCGCTTCTTGTCCCCGTTATGCATCATAACGTACACAGAGATCTGTAATTAAGCACGGAGGAAGAGAGCGCACGCCCCTGGCACTCCTCTCCTTCTTACTGAGTAAGAAAATCTACCTTAACTGCACGGACCTGTGTCCGCATGGAATCAGATCCGTACGGAACTGCCTTACCCCACTCCCCGACACTTTTTACCATGGCTAACTCCGCCTGCACGGCAGGGTTTAGACATGCATAAATTAAATGCTGACCCCTTTCACGGAAGTTCTTCCGTATGGTTATGCAAATGACTTGCATACATCCCCTTCTGTACCTAATATGAATGAGGCCCATTGAATAAAGTAGAGAAGTTAAAACATGTTGGAGAGATAAATAATAATAATAATAATAAAAAAAATGAATTAAACTCTTCGGTGTACGACTCTTGGATATTTCCTTGCTTTTATTATATAATATATGACAGCTCCTGTCATGTAAGACCACTTTACCACTTTACTAGACTATTTTAGAGACCAACAGTCATCAACCCACTTTAGAAGTATTTAAGTCATCAAGCATTAATCTCCTGAAATAATCTGTACAAGTTTAAAAAAAGTCATACTGAAAATGTAAAAATGTAAAATGTCTGCAGCTAAAAAACATGACACATAATTTAAGTAAGAAAATTATTTTATCAACCAATTATTTATGCATAACTAATCCCATAATCCCATAATACGTCAACATCATTCCAAGATTCTTGTTGGTCAGTGGACCGGATTCATACTTGAATGTGTGATCCGTAGGTATGGATATGCATGTATCCGCACTTACTTTTCCGGTTCCCTCCCCCACCCAGCCCCCATTTTTAGGTGCCTGATGGTACTTACCAGAGTCATAGAGCAACCTCAACTAACCTTAACTTGTGTGGGAAAATACACACAAGGAACTACCAGCCCTCCCTCCCAGTCTTTAAAGACCACATGTAGTTAATCCACGTGCCTAAGGGCTATGTAAATAGCGTAGTCATGATGAATACGCATCCGCAGTGTGCAAAAACATAGAAATACGCACCTGAGATGCCTCTGCTTGTTAGGTGTAAATCAGGGCCTATAGCTGTTAAAGTGCACAGTTTGCAATGTTCTTGCCCAGGACAGATCAGAAGAGTTGTCTGTGAATCAGCTGTACACAGTGCAGATGTAACTCAGGGGAGGGATGTGTGGGGAGTCCTGACTCTGGGATATGTACAATATGGGCAAATGACTTTTAGTTCTTGCTTTAGGCATATTGGTTTGTACATGTCTGAGCCCTGGGGTGATTCTAAACATTGGATCCAGACTTCTGGTGCCAGATCCCTGCTGGAACCAACCCTCCTTGAGGGCAAGGTGAGGCCTCTAACCTTACTCGCATGGAGATGCACTAGCAGAACCCTACCTTATAACAGTATTGTATTGAGAGCGATTAGCACACACTTACTGCACTATTTACACACTTCACCCCTCCCATTAGTGTAAGTGACATCCACATCGTGCCCCATCCTGCTCTCTGTGCTACCTAGACTTATATGCGTTTGCATCGCCCTTGCAGACAGTGTGGAAGTCTGGATAGCACAGAGGGCGCTTAGCAGTCCCTCACTGTACTATGTACATACTTCCTCCCTCCCGCATAACTTCCTCCCTCCCGCATAGTTGAAGCATTTTCCACTCAGTCTTGTCCCACCTTTGGAAATGGTTTCAGGACGAAATTCACCCTGGAAATGCTTTGTTAAGAAAGATCAGAGCAATTACCTCCTTTTCATAAGGATGCAGATCCGTATTGGAAGTACAGTGCATGCACATGCGCATTTGTGTTTGCTGCTCTCAAAGAGCAGATAACACTCCCCAGAGCTGTCCCTAGGGCAGGGGTCCTCAAACTTTTTAAACAGGGGGCCAGTTCACTGTCCCTCAGACCGTTGGAGGGCCGGACTATAGTAAAAACAAAAACTATGAACAAATTCCTATGCACACTGCATATATCTTATTTTGAAGTGAAGAAACAAAACAGGAACAAATACAATATTTAAAATGAAGTAAAGTTAAATCAACAAATTTACCAGTATTTCAATGGGAACTCCCCCATCATGTGTCCAGTCCCTCCAGCATGCCCCGTCATGTGTCCAGTCCCCCAAGCATCTCCCATCATGTGTCCTGTCCCCC
>WWET01000284.1:296923-322656 GCA_011038615.1 Limnodynastes dumerilii
TATTCAACAATACAGCGATCACCAGTTATTGAGTTATTGTGATTGTACCACTGTTATATTATTTGCCAAACCTGTTTAATTTGCATTATTGCTGTACCCTATTCAAAGTGATATTATTCATTTTTATCTAGATTTAAGTAGACCTTTGTTATGAAGGCGATTAAGGCATTTAGGTCCTGGGGCACTTAACACAAGGAGACTCCTATAATCTCAAATCTATGCTCTAAAGTCTGTGGTCTAAAATCTATGGTCATCTACTGCATCCCTTCCAACTGTACCTATTTAGCAGGTACAGTACTCTTGTACCGGATTCTGACCCAGCAGTTCCCTACATCCTATACTCACCTTCCAGTCCTGCAGCATCTGATCACTATAGCAGAGCTGTGGGGACAGACTCCTACAGCTCTGCTAAAGTGACAAGACCCTCTCCTGTGAGTACTTGATTTTACACCTTATTATACATGCAAATGAGAGCAGATTAAAGATATACCGCTTCATGGGACATGCCCCGCCCCTTCACAGACACGCCCCCCAGGTGTACTGATTTGCTATGAAAAAATGTTGGAGGGTATGCTACTGTAGAATGTCTAAATGCCAAAATGTCACTAACAAAAGTTCGTTTTGAAGGAATGGCCATGTCTGCGATTGTCTAATTATAAATTCGCTGCAAAAAACTTAATTCACTGTGCAACATATACTGTAATTCTGTAGGTGAGGCTAAGCAGCAAGAGTCACAGCTCCTCCAATGAAAGATCAGCACACACTCCTTTCCATATTGTGGTATTGAGTTTCTAGAGCAGTGCTACTAAATACTAACAAGTACAAATTGACTGCAACCTAATAGAATTAGAAATACATTGCTTATCCATGTCACTCTCCTTGCCCCTTGCATGTTACTCTAAGCTAGCCGTCACTTCTGTACATGTGTCTGTACATACTCTTATGATCGCCGTAAAAACGCACATGAGCGTAGGTCTGGATCAGGCCCTATATTTCTATGCTGTGTGGACTAATAGAGACTGTGCAGTGGCTTCTTGTGTGTGTTTTAGCGTAGTGTTTGCTTGGGATTTGACATTATCCAAAGGGTCCTTACTATAATAAAATCGATCACTGAAAATATATTAGACATAAATGCCCAGTACTGGCAACCTCTGGCCCACCAAGTATTGTGAAAATAACTCACAGAATGTTCCAACAGAATAGCCATCACTGATAGCTAGCAAAGCATGATGGGACTTGTAGTTTCACAACAGCTGGAGTCCAAGGGTTGTCTATGCCTGTAGTAGTTGGGTTTCAAATAGGTTGCAGTTTCTTATGTAGTAGGCTTTGAGGGTACACAAGTGGGACTGGAGTCACACTTAAGGCTTCTTAATTGTGGTCCTTTAAGAAATGAGCTGCGTGTTAGGTCATGTACACAATCTACGTACCAATTAGGTACGTAGATTGACTACTTGCGGTCTTTAAAGACAGCATGTAGTGGGTTAGGTAGAAGGAGGCGTGCCAAGGCAGCCTCAGGGAGGATTTTGGAAGAAGTGGGTGGGGGGAGGGATGTAGATTAGCCGGGGAGAGTGGGAGGAGTCATTCTCTGTGTGTTTTCCTTCTTAAGAAGGAAAATACGCACGGTTACTTAAGGAAGCCCTATGACACTCTTAAGTGCCATATCCTAAAAATGGGGGCGGGTTGAGGGGCTGGACGGGTGAGTTAGATGCGGATACGGTCGCACCTAACTCACTCTTAACTGTGAATCAGGCCGGTGGTTAGCAATTTATTGCAGTATCTATTATAATTCTCTCTCTTATAATTGCATTGGGTTTATCGTCAGAAGGGGGTTAAACTAATGTTTATTATATACTTTCTTCATAGATTTGTTTGGATGTTCATTTATTTAGGCTTGCAAATATATGTTTATTTCTTGCTAAAGGAATACAAAACGTTTAACTAAGTATTAAAAACAGCAATTTTGTTTGCTTAGAAATAAAGAATCAAGCCCTTAATTATCCTGTTTCTTTGATGCCAGCTAAATCAGAATTACTGTTCTTCTGAGATCTGTGTACATTAATCTGGAATGAAGAGCTGTGACAGCATATAACAGCCCTGTGACATGATAGGGAAATCACAGACATGGTTTAGGGTTATTAGCTTTTATTTTTGGGAATGGGAAATTTTCTGTAACGTATCATTTTGGAAACAATATATTTTCAGCTGGATTCTTTCACTAGAAACATGAATGGGTCTTGTTTAATGCTATTTTTACTGTATTTGTTGAAATATTTGGTGAAATACTTATTGAATCCATTTATCCTAATAATCCTTTGCCATCTAATAGGAAACAATAAAAATGATCTTTGTTTGTTTTCCATACATGCAGAATAGTAAGTCCTATAATGTTCCCCATCATAAGGAAGTGATGTCATTTTTGCACTGAGTTAAATACCTTGTTGACATATGTTTTACTTGGCTATATTGCTGCAATTTCTACCTTCTGTTTTTCTTCCTTTAAGGGATCAGCACTGTTGCTAATTAATAGCATCTTAAAAGGCATATGTCATACTTATAACATACCCTCCAAATTTTATAATAGAAAATCGGTACACCTGGGGGCGTGGCTTGTCCTATGAAGGGGAGGGGCTTTAATTCACCCTCATTTGCATGTAGATAAGGTGTAAAATCTAATTTTACACCTTATCACATCAGCTAAGAACCACAAGAGAGGGTCTTGTCACTATAGCAGAGCTATAGGAGTCTGTCCCAGCAGCCCTGCTATAGTGATCAGATACACAAGGGCTGGAAAAGGAGTATAGGGGGGAGGGAGCAGAAGGATCAGAATCCGGTACAGGAGCCCTTTTAACCGGTACAGACCATTAAAAACCGGTACTGTGCCTGCTAAATAGGTACAGTTGGAGGGTATGTTATAAGTGTATCATACTTCTATGTCCCTCTGTGCTGATGGGGATGGCTTTGTCCATTTATGGAAGTAGTTTAAAGGTCTTTTACCAAGCTGTCCTGCATAGAATAGCAGCAATAAATGAAAGGCATACACACCTGCCATAATACATATACAGTACAGGGGGTAATGGGCTGCCTAGCTATTTGTGGCTGCACCTACATAAAGGTGCAACCAGTCGTCCTATAACATTTTTACAATTTTTTTAAAGAAATTTTAAATATCAATATCATCTTCTTTTATGTGAATCTTTGGAGCAACATTTGATTATAGGAAGTTAAAGGTAAGCTGAGGACATGATAGCAGCTGTGTTCTCTACCTTTACTTTTTCCTCTGTAGCCTTATGGGAAAATGCGGAAAATCTGTCAGCTAATTGCAGATATTACCCAGCGACACACTTGCTCCAACTCATACTTGGAAGAATTGTGACATGGGGCCTGATCCAGAGCTACGACCGCAAGCGAGCGTACGCTCATCGTAAGCGAAATTTCTTGAAAAAATTCGCAACGCGCATGCCCAGTATGACAGCTTCCGGTCACCTGGGCGTCATGAGCGGATAGCGGTCGTATTGTGAGCGAATTTTTCGCTCGAGGGGCGTGCGTTCAGTACGATGGTCGCCTGGGCGCCCGTTTTACTACAGGGAGGCGGGGATAGCCATTTAAATTGTACAGTATGGGCGTGCTAAGCCCGTACGCTCAGCGTATTTTGTGCGAAATTTCGTACGGCCGACGGTCGTACCCAGTGTAGGGTATAGGCGTCGTAAGCATGTACTTTACTATGGGAGTGTTAGGGGCGTGTATTTTTATTCGCACGGTCGAACGTACGCATTCGCCCGCCGTACGAATTTTCGTAGCACTGGATCAGGCCCATGGTCTTAGTGTCATCTGGAACCCGCTCCACTGCACCACCAAAGCCAACCTTACCACTCCCTACAATCTACAAATTAGTAACGGAAGAAAGTGGGGGTATTAGATGGTGCAAATAATCTGAAGAAAAGGAGTTTAACATTTACTGAAGGAAAAATCATGAGGGTTGGGGGGGGGGAATGCTAACAAGTGAGTGTGCCCAGGTGTAAAACTGTGCTTTGAACTCCAATGTCCCCATACCCATCCTGGGGCCAGATTTACTAAGCTGCGGGAAAGGAAAAGTGGGGATGATGCCCACAGCAACCAATCAGATTCTAGCTCTCACTTTCCTATTACATACTATAAAATGTCAGCTAGAACCTGATTGGTTGCTATGGGCAACATCTCCACTTTTCCAAAGCCACAGCTTAGAAAATATGGCCCCTAGTATCTTGCTGTAAAGGTGTTACGAGATGATGTCCGATCTTGTTGTTCGGCTTGCCCTCTCATAGACCAGTCTCTCATAGACCAGGCCCTCCCTTGCTCTCCCTAACAGGCCACAGCGCTGGCAGCAATCCTCCCCCAGGTACTGTTGATCCCGAGTGGGGCACCAGTTGCACCAAGAGTACTTTTACCCCTGTATCATTTCTCCCGTAAAAGAGCAACAGGGGTCAGAGAGTCATTTTTCTCTTCCTTCTCATATATCTTTTTCCTCAATGCAAGAAACTGCCCAATATATCACATAGGAAAATATATCTGTAATTCTGGTGACTTTAAGATGATTTATGTTAATGTATTCTACTAATAAAATACATATTGTAACAGCCTGTTATGACTCATTCCTGGAAGTCATGTGAGAATTTACAGCACTAAACTAATGAAATAATAGAATAGGTTTATTATTCAAGCCAATATAACTAATTATGCTGCAATTTTTCTAGTACATCCTCTCTAATATAAATGGCTGATGACAGGTAATCGGGAAATGCAGCATGAATTTATACATCTCGGAAATCTAAGAGTACAGGCCGCTTTTCAACTTTAAAACAGTTCTGATTTTTAGCTTATTTGGATACAATAGCTTTTTAGCACACAGCAAGGGCCTGATCCAGACCTACGCTCATGTGTGTAGCGTATTTACGCCAGCGTACCTGCGACGCACTCCCCTTGGCACTCTCCTTGGTCGTACTTACTCTTGCCATCTTACGCCCAGCAAACCCTACCCTAACTTTTCTGATCGTAACCGCGGGCGGCCGTAAGCTCCTTGCGTAGTTACGACGCTTAGCACATCCATACTGTACAATTTAAATGCCTCACCCCGCCCTCGGTGCGTATTTACGAAAATCGTATGCTAGGCATGCCTCCTCGACCATAGTCAAGGCCCATACGCACAGAATTTCTGAGTGTAAGATGAGCGTAACATCTGTCCCGAGCATGCGCAGTAAGTACAAATGGCCATTTTTACACTTACGACCATAGTAAAAACGCACCTGAGCGTAGGTCTGGATCAGGCCCAGCAAGCACCCCATATTAAATTAGCCGCTGACACATTCACAAAGAATTGCATAGATGCACATAATATCATAGAATAAAAAATATATGAGATGTGGGCAGACGTTTTCCTGTTGTTAGTTGCCATGATATATAAAAGGGAGGCAGTACTACCTATTGTTCAGTCAAGCCTCATAAGTGTCCCTTTTCTAAAATAGCACCATCTGCTTTAACCACCACTGGGATTTTTGGACCTGCTATTTGAGTTAGTATTTTTGTATCTGTATTCTCAAGCTGCCTTTACTCCAGAGTATATGATGTCATTATAGCTGCACTGCAGGAAATAGTGCTGTTTGGTACAGTACTTCAATTACCTTTGTTATTTAAAACAAAAATAACTTTCCCCATGGATAGGATTTTGTTTTCCTTTTGTTTTCTGCTAGTTTGTCTCATTCATTTAGCTTCTTTTTGGATACTGAGATCCACCTGTAATGGATAGTTATTTTTCTAACTTCCTTTAATTGGCCTTTTAGACTGCTATGTCTGCACTGATGGCCTAATAGAATGGGGCCAGTCTAGGAAATGGATGAGGCCTGACATTGGTCATATCAGAGGATGGCTTGGGCCAGATTCAATTAGCCACGATGACGGGAAAAAGTACGCGCTGCACTTTTTCCCGTCATATAGGGTATGAAAAATAGGCAAATTTTTATGCGCACCTCCATGGGGTGCGCATAAAAGTCACCCGAAAAAAATTCGCGGAATTAGCTTCGCACTGCAAAATACGCTGTTGCGAAGCTAGTTGAATCTGGCCCCTTGAGTCAGTCATGGTTTATGGCAGCTATGTTATATAAACCATACGTTCTCCTTTCGTAGAGAGAGTGGGTTAAGAAACCTGACAAATTTTTTATTACTTAATGGAAAGACCCAATGGGTCCAGCGCAATGCTTATTAAACAGTAGCTAATCTGCTATTCTATATGGAAAATAAAATGCAGAAACATTAGTTACACACATTGCAAATATATGATGTCACCTGCCACTATTAAGGCTTTTCTACTAAGGTGGTCCTAATGTTTAACAAAGAGAGTCCCAATGCTGGGTCATATACCAAAGTCCCAACTTTGAGTCATATATCATGTATTTTTAAATTGAGAGCTAACCCCAGCAAAGGTCCCCAAGTTGGGGTGCTGTTTCAGTGTCACTGTTTTGGAGACTTGGGGATTTCTGCCAGGAGGGAGCTTTGAATTTAAAAAATACATGATATATGACCCAAAGTTGGGACTCTGACAGTTTTAGAGTTAGGACCAAAATAGAGAAGCCTTGTAAGTGGCTGGTGGCTTATCATATATCTGCAGATGTATGTAACAAATTCTCTGACTTTTATTTTAAAGATAGAATGTCATGGTTTGTTGCTGGTTAATTGCAAGAGTGCTGGGGTAACTTTTTTCTATCTATCTATCTATCTATCTATCTATCTATCTATCTATCTATCTATCTATCTATCTGCTATATATACCAGTTACACTTTGTGTTAAAACATACCAATGTTTCTGGAGTTAAAAATAAATATTAAACGATGCAATTATGCAGACTGTTCTTAATGAGGAAGTAAAATATAAAGAATAGTTTCTCTTAGATGTAAGATTTAACCTTGAGAAAGTCTCTTTCCAATACCCCTGGCATATGTGCTGAAATTTCTTTATTGCTCCACTGTGTCTTTGGAATTAGACACACTTTTATTCAAATGGATTTTACATGGAAAGCTCAAATTATTTTGAATTTCATTGCGGGACTGGTATACATCTTATGGGTTTGCCATCTGATTCATCTAAAAGCAGGAAGATTCCAACTTAGAGTATTCACACCTAGGGCCTCATTCATTAAACGCGATTTGGCCGAAATCGCCATAAATCGCGTGAAAAAAAATCGCCTAGGCAAACATCGCTGGACAGAAATCGTCCAGATGTTTGCCATTGAAGAGATAGAAAAAAAAAATCGTCCTATTCACTAAAGGCGATTTGGAGAATCGTCCTAATCACCAAAAATAAACTCGCAGCCAGAAAGGTGCGATTTTACTGTGATCTTCCATCCCTGACCATCAAAAACACATGTCAATATACTTGACGTGTTTTTGTGAGTGAAAAAAACTAAATGCTGAAAGCCTTAGCCATGCTGTGCTGATAGAACTACAAGGCTCAGCATTGCTTAGCCTTGTAGTTCTATCAGCATCAGCATGGTAAGGCTGCTAACCATGCCGCGCTGCGTGTAGTGTGTGTAAAAAAAAAAAATACAAGTGTGTGTAAAGAAAAAAATACAGTAAGCACCAAACATACATTAACACATTACATTAAGTTTGCATGTAAAATAAAGTTTCCCTAACTAATTATGTTCCCTAATGTGTGCACTTACCTCTGGTGGTCATCTCACCTATTCTAAGTGTATGGATGCAGTGAGTGTTGTTTAAATAGAATAAATATTTTGGGCACTCACCATTTGATGTCATCAGTCTTGGGAAGCCTTGCTGGATGTGCTGAATTTTCTTCTGTTCATTGCAGTCTATGTTCCGCTTGATTGGAGTCACTGGTCCGGTTCTCTGGGCTCTTCTCCACTTGCCACAACGTTGACACCTCCTCTTCTTCTGCGATGCTGCTCCTAATGACCATTTGGTCGCTAGGGGGCAGTGTTATATATAAGACATGACGTCAATTACAGTGGTGCTCTAGTGTTTCTGACGTCATCTCTTATATATATATATATATATCTTATATTTTGCGGCGCAAAAGGCAGCGTGGTCAACTCACTGGGGCGTTGTCAAACCACTGGGGGTGCAGCTGTGCATCCAAGTTTAAACCATTTTATATATGTTTAAACCAATAAACATATACATTCATACACACACACACATATATATGTACACATACACACATTAGATGTAATCCAGCGCCACATTCGATTTACCATTTCTCTATCTCTTTCATCAGCTCCTCCTCCTCTTCATCTCCAGCTTACCAGTATTCATGTCTCTCCAGTCCACCCATCATTTGTCTCAAGCCCCCCAAGGAACCACATCATGTCTTCCTATTCACCCAGTACTTCCATGTGTCACCAGTCCCCTCCCGCAGTACACCTTGCCTGACATGCACATTTTATGATCCTCTAATGTGTAAGCTGTCCTGTGTGTGGTGAAGTACAGAATACATTGATCCATGCCGGAACTAAATAGTCATCATTTAAAAAAAAAAATATATATATATTAATTATGAATGAAGGGGAGGGGAAAATAATGAAGGGGATGGAAAAATTATGAAGAGAATAAGGAGATGATAAATGGGGAGGTGGAGATGATGAATAGGAGGGGGGAGATGATGAAGAGGATGGAGAAATGATAAAGAGAATGGGGAGATGATAAATAGGCAGGGGGAGATGATGAATAGGAGGGGGGATGATGAAGGGGATAGAGAAATGATAAAGAGAACGGGGAAGATGATGAGAATGGAGAGATGATGAATGGAGAGGGGGTGATGATAAAGTGAATGGTGAGGTTGAGATGATGAAGCGAATAGAGGGGGGTGTTTTTATTTATTTTTTATAAGTTATATTTTATTTTGCTTTTTGGGAAACCTGTTCTAGAACAGCCTACCCCTGTGTTCCAGAATAGCCTACCCTTGTGTTCCAGAACAGCCTACCCCTGTGTTCTAGAACAGCTACACCTGTGTTCCAGGTGAAATAACAGAAAGAGTACTCCAATAATTTTCTTTGCAGCCTATCACTGAGAGAGGGACGGTAAGTCTTATATTTGTTATTATGGTACATAGATTGTGTTGTATTAAAAGGCGGCTGTGTCCTGCCATCAATAATTTATAATAATTTATAGGCAAATGCTAGAGAGGAAGGTAAGTACCGTGTAAAAGAAGTTTATTTTAAAGTGTAGGTAGGGACCTATTTAAATGAGGTAACCTTGCAGACGGGCAATCACATTTTCATTAAAATGTGCACTAAGGTCTGTTTATATTTGTAAAGCTTTGATTGCTTAAAAAAACTAAAACATCTTGTTGACTATTTTAAAGAGTATTTCTGTCTTTACCTAAAATAGTTATTACGCTATTTTGACTCAAATACTTTACAATTGGGACTGCAGTGCTTTACTCTAATTATCTCTGAGTGCCACTCTTCTTGTATCAGTATGTATTTGGTCATTCTGCCATACCGGGCTGGAAACTGAGTATACCAGCCCACACATATATATACACACACACACACACACATACACACACACAAACACACATACATATATTTAGATAGATTGCTAAACATAGATAAAAAAAAAGGGGGTCAAAAAAAATTAAAAAAAAATATATATATATATACACACACACACATACTAAGTAAGTTACAGTTATTTATTATTATTAATTATTGGAGTACTGTAATAAGTGTGTGTACATATAATATATATAAGTGTATATTATCCTAGCTATTTCAACCCATCTAGCCCCCCCCAACTAAAATTGAAGTTTAAAAGCTTATAGTACAAAAAAACCCCCACAAAGCTTACCTTTAGATCCTGTCTGTGAGAGGTCTCTTCAGCCAGCAGCCTGGAGGTCACATGACATGCTGTGAGGGGAAGTCACAGTGTAGATGACTCATCGTTGTTGTAGAGCTGGAGACTTCCTGTCTCTCTCTGCAGGGGATGCCTCAAAGCATTAGTGACAGCCTGTCACAAAAGGATTTGTGCCAGAGGGAGAGAGAGACTGTAGAATGTTCCATACGTATTTATATGCATGGGACAAATTTGAAAGCTTGCCTGACATTTCTCAGGTGTCACAGGCATTAACACTATCACTGGGTATGACTATTGTAAGTTTATGTAGGACTCATGCAATAAGGCTCCGATTGCGCCCACATCAGCTGGGCACCATCAGAACCTGGGGCACGTGCCCTACAAAACCCACGTTAGTTACGCCTCTGCACTTACGATTGCCATAGATCTACCTTTTCTAACCGTGCGTAGTTTCCTTCTTAAGAAGGAAACTACACACAGCCCTTTCTTCTCCCCACCCTCCTCGGCTAATCTAAATCCCTTACCCCCTACTTCTACCTAATCAGTCTCCGAGGTGGCATAATGCCGCCTCTTTTTACCTAAACTACTCCATGCCATCTTTAAAGACCGCACGGAGGCAATCTACGTTCTTAACTGGTACACAGATTGCGTAAATTACCTACTACGCATGCCCTTTGGACCCAGAGAGACTGTGAACTTCAGCTCATCCAGATTGGGTAACTCTCTGTGTGTTCCACATTCCGAATACCCTGCTATTATCAGTTATTATCTAAGTCTAGTCTCATGATTAATTAGTGTCAGCTGAGCTCAGTGTATATAAACTTCTCTGACGTAGATTTTTGATGCCAGTGGAGGAGTTGTTTTCATATATGTGATATTAATATCAATTGTTCATTATTTATTATAGGTTTTTTTGTCATTTTAAATTGTTATTAAAGCATCGATCTTAAGATACTTAGTAACACCAAGGTATTCGCATACCATTACTTCCTTTACTAGATACTTAATAACACCAAGGTATTCACATACCATTACTTCCTTTACTAGATACTTAATAACACCAAGGTATGCGCATACCATTACTTCCTTTACTAGATACTTAATAACACCAAGGTATTTACATACCATTACTTCCTTTACTAGATACTTAATAACACCAAGGTGTGCGCATACCATTACTTCCATTACTAGATACTTAGTGACACCAAGGTATTCACATACCATTACTTCCATTACTAGATACTTAGTGACACCAAGGTATTCGCATACCATTATTTCTATTACTAGATACTTAATAACACCAAGGTATTCGCATACCATTACTTCCTTTACTAGATACTTAGTGACACCAAGGTATTCGCATACCATTATTTCCATTACTAGATACTTAGTGACACCAAGGTATTCGCAACCATTACTTCCTTTACTAGATACTTAATAACACCAAGGTATTTGCATACCATTACTTCCTTTACTAGATACATAGTGACATCAAGGTATTCGCATACCATTACTTCCTTTACTAGATACTTAGTGACATCAAGGTATGTGCATACCATTATTTTCATTACTAGATACTTTGTGACACCAAGGTATGCGCATTCCATTATTTCCTTTACTAGATACTTAGGGCCTGATCCAGACCTACGGCGATGCCCTAGTAAAGCACAGCGTATCGACGTGCACTCTCCCCGACACTCCCCCTGTGCGAGCGTATTTTCCCTCGCTTACGCCGGCTGAAGGCTACCCTAACTTCAGCCGGCCTAAGCAAGGGAAAATACGCGCGCATATCATTATTTCCTTTACTAGATACTTAGTGACACCAAGGTATGCGCATACAATTATTTCCTTTACTACACTAGTGTTCTTTTGAACTTCGCTCTGCACTCAAGGGAACTTTCTCCACCACAGCACTACCAGGATTTCTTATTAATACCTACTGTACTGTACATGCTTATTGGACTTAGACTTTGGACAGTTCAGTGCCGTCCAATTCTTGAGCCATACCTTTGTGACTTTTCATATGTTGAGACATATGCGACGGTGTCTCTATTGCCACCTGCATATTGTTTATTGATTGCTTTATCATTTGTGTGTTTCATTGTCATTAAAATCCGTACTTTTTACACTGCCTTTAAGTGCCTGGTATAACACATCTGCACTACTGGTCTTCCACCCAGGGCTTGGGGAATCCCCTTCTTTATACCTTAGTGGCAGCTACAGGGAAGTGTGCTATTTTTGGGCAGTGCTGTTCTCCCATCCTTTTTGATCTTCGATGATTGTTTTAGTTTCCAGTCCTTGCAAGCCAGTAGTAAGTAATAATTCAGGAGCATTTGTGCAATTAGAGATTTATGGCATATTTGCATATTCTGTAGGTGACCTTTTTTTCTTTTATGAATTCTGTTTCTTTGTTACCCTATGGCTGCGTGTGTTGATTAATATGGTGTACAATCATTTCTTATGTTAAACAATTTAATTTGTGCCTGGGGAAATGATGATTATGATTGGCCGATTGGAATACTTATCTATCATCACTGTTTCTTTCCCGGCAGAAAAGTATGTCAAATGTTTCTTTATAATGAATGATGCAAAATGAAGGCCCCTGTGTGGTAACATTGACTCGAAACACAACACTTCCATTTAGAAAACAACCGCACTTCACCCAAGAGAGATGGATTTTCTAAACGACTTAGTAATTCCCACTGCAAAAAAACTGCCAAGTTCCGCCAGGGGAGAATGGATGTGGGTTTTGTTATTTGTTTTTGCTCATTATAACTGCAAGGTCATTAAGGAAATGTTTACATCCTGCTCGTGTCAAATACTTTCAACAAGCAATGCTATACATTGAATGGATGAACAGGGCT
Organism: Limnodynastes dumerilii; assembly: GCA_011038615.1. Classification (NCBI taxonomy): domain Eukaryota; kingdom Metazoa; phylum Chordata; class Amphibia; order Anura; family Limnodynastidae; genus Limnodynastes; species Limnodynastes dumerilii. The sequence continues at coordinate 309,631 of WWET01000284.1, forward strand.
GCTTTGATTGTGGACGTATTACATAAATAAAGTCATTACTATTATGTTAGTGTACACACCAGCAACAACAGAATTTCCATGATGTTTGTGGAAAAGCTTTCTAAGGGTCTGTTCTTATTGTTTTATGCAATCATTTCTTAGGTAAGAACTTTGATGTTCCAAATAGTGGGTTGCAATCTTGGCATTCAGGACTGGAAATCTTGATTTTTTTTTTCAGGACTAAAACTTTCTGGTAAATGCAGCTTTTTATGACTGTTTTAATACATTCACCATCCACAATATAATGATGAGTTTTGTTTAGAGTCCAAACAGGTAATTATGGTATTATTTAACTGCTTGCATAGACAGGAATCAGCACAAAGTGTGCCAATTCCAGTCTATTCTGGGGGCAAGCGATCTGACACCTAAGACAACCCTATGGATATCTTAGGTGTAAAGCTAGGCTGCCCCTTTGCAGCTTCTCGCAGTGCGATACTGAATAGTACACCTTCCCCCCCATGGGATAGATCCAGACCTATGGGCTAGTTACATTACAACACGTAGCGTATTTACACTAGCGTAATTACTAGGCGCTCCCCTCGGCCGTTTTACGCTTGCCAAACCCTACCTAAACTTTTCAAAGCGTAAGTACTGACGTACGTAAACGCTTCACGTATGTAAGAGCCTAACCCACGCCCATACTGTACCATTTAAATGCCTCACCCCGCCTCCGAAGCGTAATTACAGGTGTTGTATGATTGTCACGTCCCTTCGTACATAGTTACCCTGTTGATACGAGGTATGTACGATCAGAGTCACGTGGCGTAACATCTGCTGTGCGCATGCGCAGTACATACAAAACAGCTTTTTTACGTCATCAGCTAGCATAAATACGTTAACGTACGCAGCGCAGGATCTGGCCCCATGAGAGTTGAAGCCAATATTTCTTAGTCTGTGTGTTGTGTCTGTGTGATATTTTTTATTTATCTATCTTTTTTGGCATTATTGATTGTGATGTTGTACATCTTTATAACAAACGGGTCTATTTGTTAATTTTGTGCCTTGATCGGAAGCAGCACCGCAGCCAGGATATTTGTATATATCACAATGAACCTAGCAAACGTAGCTTCAGAATGTGATAATATCAGATCTTAGAATTTTCTATGGTTTGCAGCAGTCTTCTTATCTTTGTTCCCTGCAGTCTCCTATCCTGCACATGCATTGCAGGATTATAGGGGACTGGTAGGTTCTATTGCAGGTAGAGGCTCCACGTGTTGTGGAATTACAAATCCCATCATGCTTTGCCAGATATCAGAATTGCTTATGTGGTTGGAGGATGCTGGGAGTTGTAGAATTCCGCTACTGGAATATTACAGCTCTGCTGTCATCCGGTGTAGAGTGGACTGAGGAGGAGAAGCTGAGCTCCCACAGGAACATTTTTTTTCATATTTATAAACCCTAAAGACATATCAGCAGGGATGTTATTACGGCTTTATATGTAATCATTATGGCCTATATAACAGTAGCACTAAACAGAGTCTCTCTCTGTCTCTCTTTCATGTGACAGTATCACCATACTGCCTGTAACCTGGTTAGATCAGCTAGCCAGCGTTTGTAATGTGCTTGTGGAAAGCTAGAGGTTGCAGTATGATAGACAGCTGTGACAATTACCCAGATCAACCAAATGAAGCATTCCCTATAGCCCTTTTTCTTTCATATCAGTGATGCCTATAGCAATGAGGCATTGATGTCTGACACACAGCAAGGAGAGAGTCAGAAAGTGATGAAGGGCTGTATTCACAGATGTGTGTGTATAAAGTATGCAAATATATACGCATGTACGTGGCAAGGCCACACCCATTACACTCCCCTTACACGGACGTTTTTTGGTGACTTACGCGTCCATAGGGCAACCTTAAGTCTACGTGTGTAGTTACGTGTGTATTTTCCTTCTGTACGTGCATACATGACTAATTGCGCCCATATTAGTCCATTTAAATGCCTCTCTCCACCCACTTTCACTAAACTATACATGTACGGAATTCAACCACGCCCCTCCGTATGTATGTCACTAAGTCCGATTTAGAAATCTAAATCCAAAATCGTAAGAAAAGGTTACTATGCATGCACAGTTCAACCATACCCAGTGGACCATGCAGTGGAATTGCAAGTCTGTTGTTATTAAGTTGTTTGTTTTATATGGATCATATAAATTTATGGAGCATTTTGAGCTATTGATGCATTGAACAATTTCAGGTAATGGTCTGTTTTGATCATACTACAGGCAGTTATATATAGAAATATATATAGGCAGCAGTATACACAGTGGGGTATATTTAATGAGGTTCTGAAGATTGATATGTTGGCAATAGCAACCAATCCGGTTCTACAAAATAATAGCTAGAATCTGATGCATTCAGTATTGCCTTGCTACAATATTAATGGTCATGTTTTCCTAATAGCAGTGCAAGCTTGAAATCTTCGTTCATTACCATTTATTTATTCAGAAGAACCATGTAATGCTACAAAAATGTACTAGAGTCATTTCAACAATGCTTTTTCTAACAGGAAGCATTATATGATTCATTATTCCAATAATAGCATGTGTTATACTTACTGTTGCCTGAAATGACTTTCATGTAATAGTAGCTGCTCAATCAAAATTGTGTTTTTGTGCTGGTTATTGGGTTAAGAACGTAATAACTATTTCCTCTAAAATGGATTTACTGAAAATATTTAGATAATGATTTATGAAAGCTGGAGAGAAACACAAAAGTGCCACCAAACCACACATCAGCGTCTCACCATATCAGCCAGGTTACCGCTGCTTTTCCAGACTGCAGGCGCTTAGAGGTGCGTTTATATAAGTTCTGATCGTTTGGAACATATCTTGGCCAGTGCTGTATTAATGACATCTCCAACAGAGGGACTGGGCTGCTTTCCCTATTTGGATGATTTCTGTAAAGCTGGATACACACTGGCCTTTTCAGCAGATAATCTTTCCAATCACACAATCAAAAGATCATTTTACTAGATATCTTACCAGTGTGTACTGTCCAAAGATCTCTTAATAGACACAGTAAACACTCTCAAAAAGCAAAAGACATTTTTCCATGGTTGATCTGGCATTTTAGAAGATCAAATAGAAAGATCACACACTGGGCCAGATTTACTAAGCTGCGGGTTTGGGAAAGTGAAGATGTTGCCCATAGCAACCAATCAGATTTTAGCTGACATTCTCTGGATTGTAATAGTTAAATAAGATCTAGCATCGGATTGGTTGTTATGGGCAAAATCTCCACTTATCCAAACCCACAGCTTAGTAAATCTGGCCCACTGTTTCAAAAGATTTTTGAGCACCTTTGGACAATACATACTGGCCAGATATCTGGTGAAACGGTCTTTTGCTTGTGCGATTGGAAAGATTATCTGTGTGCCCAGTCAGTTTACATGGCTGCCGACTCTCCCGGAATATCCAAGACTCCCAGAATTCAGGGAGAGCTCCCGGTATCACCGGAGAGCCAGCAAACCTTTCACATTGGGAACCAGGTTGGCCTCAAGTCCTGGCTCCCTGCTGCAGCCCTAGTGTTACTAGTGGTGGGCAGAAAATTGATGATTACATCCCTAGTAATAATAAATTGTAGCTAAGCCGGACAGGAGGAGAGGGACCAGAACGCGATTTGATTAAAAAAGCGTCATCGAGTGATGCCCCATACTGGCATTTCTTTTCTCTCCCCGGGATTTCCCAGAAGGAAGAAATTAAAACTAGGCAATCATGGTTTACAGTATGGATGTTCCATTCTCCCATCCAGACTTGTTTACATGTTCCATGTGCTTAAGAAGTAAAACATAACGTAGCCTCTGGCTATCGGGAGTTTAGCGTTGTTACAATGTATTTGCTGACGTGTCTACATAGTGCGGATTCCTCTAAAGCTTTAGCATGCGATGCTTTCACATACACAATGGAAGTCTAAATCTCACACTTAGCTTTTCCATAGAAAATATGGACAGAATCACTTAGGCATTTACCTCAGAGCCCGCTACAGGATTCAGTATTGCCTACACCATAATGCTGCATAAATGATTATCTTATTTAAATAAACACCTGCTGGCCTTCATTCTGATTGTATTCAGCTGTTGATAACGATCATTTTTAAAAATGATTTATTAATATTATTGAACTGGATCCAGGCCCCCACAATGTGGGCGTTTTGCTAGTGTTCTCATCGGGTAATGTCCTCTTTTGCATCCTGTGCATGCACACACTCTGAGCGCTATAACACTGGGTAATATATTAGTCACAAGTGGGAGAGGTTTGGAATTTAGACATACACTAAGTGTGTGCTAACCGGCGGCTGCTTGATCCAGACTTCCGATCCTTCACCATTTTATAGGATGAATTGAAAATATTAAGGCAGTTTTGTTTAAGTGATGGGTGTGTTCTCCCATGCACCCGCACAGATGTGTGAATGCAGCTGGGATCAGCTATCGGAGCACTGAATGCAGCACGGTAGTAAGTCTGAATCCGGTCTATTATAAAAATGAATAATAACAATATTATACCAGACCCAGACCTCTCCCCACTCCCCTTTCCGATCCATGACTCCTACCTATACTTTTTCACACCCGTTCTGCCACCAAAAATGCCACAGAGGCACAAGCAGTGTCCTTCCACACACATCTCCAAAGGGGGCCCTTCCGCACACATCTCCAAAGGGGGTCCTTCCACACACATCTCCAAAGGGGGCCCTTCCGCACACGTCTCCAAAGGGGGCCCTTCCGCACACGCCTCCAAAGGGGGCCTTTCCACACACATCTCCAAAGGGGACCCTTCCGCACACGTCTCCAAAGGGGGCCTTTCCACACACATCTCCAAAGAGGGCCCTTCCACACACATCTCCAAAGGGGGCCTTTCCACACAAATCTCCAAAGGGGCCCTTCCACACCCATCTCCAAAGGGGGCCTTTCCACACACATCTCCAAAGGGGGCCCTTCCACACATATCTCCAAAGAGGGCCCTTCCACACACATCTCCAAAGGGGCCTTTCTACATGCATCTCCAAAGGGGGCCCTTCCACACGCATCTCCAAAGGGGGCCCTTCCACATACATATGCAAAGGCGGCCCTTCCACACATATCTCCAAAGAGGGCCCTTCCACACACATCTCCAAAGGGAGCCCTTCCACATACATCTGCAAAGGGGGCCCTTCCACATACATCTGCAAAGGGGGCCCTTCAACACACATCTCAGGACATCTGACAGATAAGACGTGTGTAACAGCCCCCTTTGCATCGGCAGCAGCTGATTTGGGACAGGTAAGCCGGCCAGTGTATTTCTCTGACAAATGTGTGAGTAAATCAGAGACAAGCTCTGGTCGATCGGCTCACTGAAGAAATCTTTGACAATAAAAACGTAGCTTGCAGGCAGTGTTTTCATTATAGGTCATAAAAATCCAATAAAACTTTTACTATTCATAAAAGTATAGAGGAAAATGGATTATTATACTCCTTTTCCCCTATGATTATTTATGAAATAACACCAGAACACATTAATTCTAAGAAATGACACTCACAAATATACAAATATTATTTGCTTTCTCTCTTGATATAGCCACAAGATTGCCAAATGTCATGACCTGAATCGTGTTGCGACACACTCTTGCCTGGATCTCCTCTCTGGAATCTCCTACATATATTATCCTCATCCATGTATCATTCTTTTCCTATAAAGCATGCTAGACCTTAAAAAGTCCATCTATGTTACAAAGAAAAGCTGTATTTGCATAACAGACTCATTTGTTGATTAAGAGAAATAATTATTACATAGCTTTCAAACACATACTCTTAATTAGTATTTTATATTTGACCTTTGGGCATGCTGCAAAATTACAAGTTGATGGCTATACATTCAACTATAACATTTATTAAGCAAAACCGATGCTGCTGTTCTGTTTATTTGATAATATACCATCCCACAACCTTACACTATTGTTATTACCCTTTATTTATAAGGCACCGCACAGATTATGGGCCATATGCAGACTAGTGGTCGTATAACATATACGTCCGGTGTTTAGCGTTTTTTCCTACTGCGCATGCGTAGTACATTTTTTACGTTATTTACGTATCTTTTCCTTACGTAGATTGCGTAAATGCATTTACGTAATCTATGTAAGGAAAAGATACATAGATAACGTAAAAAAGTACTACACGTGCGCAGTAGGAAAAAACGCTAAACACCGGACATATATGTTATACGACCGCTAGTCTGCATAAGGCCCTATGCTCTTAACTTGACTATATGCTATGCTCAAAGTAATTAGCAATCTTTACATTCAGTTTCAGTGCTTATTAAATTTGTGTGTCCTCTAAAGGAAAAAGGTGCAACAGTCATCTGGATTATGTAAGCAGCATGTTCTAGACAGCACACAGCTGGCTTACATTAAACAGTGTCATAGAACGATCAACTATCTATTTTTACTTCTGTGAGTTTATTTTTTCAGAATCACACATCCAAAGCATGGAGGCCCTGATTCAGAGTGTGAAAACAGGAACAGGACCCCATAGGGCTGCAGAGACCATAACTGGCAGACAGGGACACATTTTAGCACCTTGTAAGGCAGGGGTTAATAGGGTTTAGTGGGTTTCGCTAAGTTTGGGCAGGATAGGGGTTAACAGGATATTTTGTTGTGTTTTTAGATTGGATGGAATAGAGAAAGGGGATAATAGGGGTCTGTGTGGGTGGGGCTTTTCTCTTCGATCCAGGAAATCTCCCTCCCTCCCTTAGAGATGGTTACATTATTTTCTAACATGTCTTTATTTCCTTATTCAGACGGTTCATGGTTTGGCGGTAGCAGCGGGGGATCAGCAAGGTAATTGGTGCTTTTGGGGGAACGTTAAGCTAGAGCAAACGGTCTTTTGGTACTCAACCCAGGAGAACATGCGAGAACATCGTAAAAATGTCCAGATTTACTACTTAGAGCGGGGCGTGCAGGGGGCGTCCACGAATGTACTTACAGACCCACGCACGTAATGCATGCGTGGGACGGGATCTGGCCCTAGGTTCTTAAAAAAATGGGGGAGGTGGCATGGGAGGGAGCTTTAAGTTAGGTGTGGATACATGCTTATCCGCGCCTTCTTAAAGCTTTCTTAACCGTCAATTCAGTACTAATTTTATTTTAGCGTATGAAATATTACTGACATCTTAAAGTGGCTTATACACTAAGAGCCAGATTTACTAAGCTCCGGGTTTGGAAAAGTGGATCATGTTAAGCTTTATGATGGTTGAATTTTTTTTTTACTTTTACATGTTGTTTGCTACTGGATGTTTCTTTTTCAGTAAGGGGGTTTCGGCTATAGGGATATAAGAAGGGTATTGCACAGTTGCAGTAAGGCATTTATCAATTTCTAGAATAAACCATCTTCCAGTGTACCAGGATTACACCACGTGCAGGTATGTCCTATGTCCCTAGGAAGTGCTTAGTAAGGGCAAGGCTAATAGTGGTAAATTAAGCTCTTTGGAATAACAAAATGATATATTTTATTTGACATAAGACAAAGCCGTAAAAAACAAACATGGTGGCTACTGTAGTAGATGAGAATCTCTGTACAAGACTTAAATTTTCCCCTAATCATTTTGTATTCACACATTGAATATTGAATATCACTCACTGAGTGTTCTTTGTTTAACCAATCTAAGATATGTGCCTTTCCTCTTTAAGGATATATATAAGGGGTTAGTTAAGTTGAGAAAAAAACCAAGTCTACCGGCTTTCAGGAGTGGCATCCCTAGTCACATGCCTCACATCTTCAATAGGGTAGCCTCCACTGACTAAACATAAAGGACTTCTTAAGAAGGAAATTACGCACGAAGAATGGCTCTCCGCGCCTTCCCCCGCCCTCCCTAAACTAAATCCCTCCCCCTTCTTACTTCTAACTAAACACTCCCCGAGGCCGCATTAACACGCCTCCTTCTTCTTATATACTGTGTGCGTCTTTAAAGACCACACGGAGTCAATCTACGTAATTAACTGGTACGTAGATTGCGTAAATGACACACTATGCATGCGTTGTAGGTCATTTCGTAAAAGACGGTGCTTAAGAAGCAGCTGCTTCTCTAGTATGAACACGGTCCAAAATGAGTTGAATATTTTTCCTTTTAACCAGTTATTATTTGGTAAATTATCAATTTTAAGGCTTTGATGAGGTGAGGCTCTCAAGAAATCTCATTGCTTTCTTTATATTTTCCCAGTTGTCCAGACTGTTCATTTGGATTTGCAAAGATCTGTATTGTGCATTCGGTATGGAAATTACAGGTTCCTAACAGATTAAATATAAAAAAGATACCTATGGCGCTAATTTCAAACAGCAGCTGTAGGGGAGATTTTGCTAAACTCCCTTAGAAAAAATAGGCAAATAAGTAAAAAGAATATAGCGCTGTATTCTTTTTACTTAGGTTCCTAACAGAGGTTTAAATAAAGTTGGAGGGATTCAAAGACTGGTGTGGACCCTGACTTGTTGCCGATGTGTTCCAGCTTCCCTTTGAGGAGGGATACTAGGGCAGGCATGATCTGAAGGGTCCCCAGTCTCAGCTGACAAGGAATGCTGTGCTTATTCACTGCAGGTAATCAGCTCTATTATTTATCATTCCCAGTCATTCCCAGTTGTTTAACTGGAGCTGTTCCCTTTAAGATAAACACTTCTTTAAAGTACTCTCTTTCCAAGAAAAATATAATTAAAACATTATACCTATTTCACTACAAAAATAAAAAAAGCACATTATAAATCGATTAATGTGACTTTTAAGTTTCATCTATTGTTTATATTTGTAAACAATCTCCTTATTGCTTCATATGTGAGTGATTATAAGCAATTTCAAGCATAACAAAATATTAAACTCTTTCATTTGGATGTCAAACCTACGGCTGTCAGCATGGTAGTGATAACTGTAATGACTAATAAATCATATATCAGGGAGGGGTTCTTCTGTTCACTTCTCCGAAAATGACATTTTCGAAATACACACAGCCGACAGCTAATTGTTGGCTATATCTATTTCGAAAATATCACTAAATGGAAAATTTTTATAATGAATGGGTACATTTTTAGAAAATCAATTATTTTGGAAACTTACCCATTCATTATACTTCCAACATCCGGGCCCGCCGCAGCACACGACGGTACCGACGTGACACCTGACAGATTAGTGGACTAAGGGCAAGGCAATTATGTAATAATAGTAAGAAAAATGGCTGCGCTTCTATCCAACAAATTAAATATGTGCAAGTGTATATATAAATATAGGGGTGCAGCCAAGGACCAAAGTGACCACTATGTAAATACAAGGAACAAAAGAGGTCCGGCGCTCCAAACATACATTAAATAACACTATGTGTCAGCACATAAATAAAAAGGAGGTTTAGTTCACAATATAGCTATATTGGATTAAGCTCACCTGCCCAGCGTTAAGGCACCTCCTGTAGGTGAGTCCCTATCCATTTGCTATATGTGTACACAAGAGGTCTCTGTTAAGACACTACCTGCATTTGAATAGCCTGCAGCGGCCATGTAGGGACTCACCTACAGGAGGTGCCTTGACGCTGGGCAGGTGAGCTTAAACCAATATAGCTATATTGTGAACTAAACCTCCTTTTTATTTATATGTGCTGACACGTAGTGTTATTTAATGCATGTTTGGAGCGCCAGACCTCTTTTGTTCCTTGTAATTACGTAATAAGACTACGTATAACAGTCTACATGGGAAAAATAGAAATTAGACAAACAGAAATACCTGTCTGTAGGTGTTTACCAGTTGTAGAAGTCTATTGGTTAGGATCTGTCCTGTAGCTGTGATTGTTTCAGCAAACTGCTAATTGTATGACAATATGGAGACTTAGGGCTAGATTTACTAAGGAAAAGCAGAGCTGTAGCAACCAACCAACCAATTGGTTGCCATGAGCAACACCTCCACTATTCCTTTCCTTCAGCTTAGTAAATCTGGCCCTTAGAGTTATCAATTACCTCCATAGTATCTCCAAGAGAAGGTATATAAACAGAGACATTAATGAGAGGGAATTTGTAGACAGTAGGAATTAGGAGTAGGAGTTAAATAAATAGATAAACACATTTTTAAGTACTGTATAAATCATCTGGGGGTTGTCCAAGATAATAATTAGACATTTGAGTGATAAATTAATTATAGTCATAAGGGTGTGTGTGACATATGCCTGTGACAGGGTTATTAAAAACAAGTCCATCTGGAGTGTGAGAATGAGGGATGGGGTTTGGCATCACGAAGTCCCATAGATAATTTCTATGAAAAGGAGAGGGCGTGTTGCCTCATCTGTGCATGGGAATAACACGTATACACAAATGAGGTACCCCGCTGTGTTGTTCAGAGCAGGGCGGGGACATGGTAAGTATGTTACCACTATGGGTGCAGTGGGGACACCTGTCTAGAGATACTATTACCTCTGTGTCCCTGACTGTATTCACAGTAATTACACTGATTTAATGTTACCAAAACCCCCCATGATACAATGTACATTTCTATAATACATTTAATTCAATAGCACTTTTTAGAATTATTCCATGGGCCAGATTTACTAAGCTGCAGGTTTAGAAAAGTGGAGATGTTGCCCATGGCAACCAATCAGATTCTAGCTCTTACTTTTCTGTTACATTCTAGAGCAGTGATGGCTAACCTGTGACACTCCAGGTGTTGTGAAACTACAATTCACATCATGCTTTGTCAGGTATCTGCTATGCTTTTGCAGTTAAGGTATGCTGGGACTCGTAGTTGCACAACATCTGGAGTGTCACAGGTTAGCCAACACTGTTCTAGAGAATGTCAGCTAGAATCTTATTGGTTGCTATGGGCAACATCTCCACTTTTCCAAACCTGCAGCTTAGTAAATCCATACCTCCTATGTGGTCACTGCCATTCTAGAAACAGATTTGGTACTACAAGGCTCCCGTAGGAGCCCTGTATTACCATTACCGCACCACGTGACCGCAGATCAGATGGAGAGAGGCAGCAGCAGAGAGAAGGAGTGCCACGGAGGAAGGGAGAAGACTTCAAAGGTAAGTAACAGATGGAGGCTGGACATAAGGGGCATACATGGAGGCTGGACATAAGGGGCAGACATGGATTCTGGACATAAGGGGCAGGCATGGATTCTGGACATAAGGGGCAGGCATGGAGGCTGGACATAAGGGGCAGGCATGGAGGCTTGACATAAGGGGCAGGCATGGAGGCTGGACATAAGGGGCAGACAATGGAGGCTGGACATAATGGGCAGACAATGGAGGCTGGACATAAGGGGCAGACCATGGAGGCTGGACATAAGGGGCACACATGGAGGCTGGACATAAGGGGCAGACAATGGAGGCTGGACATTATAACTGGCAGATATGGAGGCTGGACATTGTAAGGGGCAGACAATGGAGGCTGGACATTACAAGGGGCACACATTGAAGTCTGGACATTACAAGGTGCACAAATGGAGGCTGGGCATTACTAGGGACACACATTGGAGGCTGGACATTACTAGGTGCACACATTGGAGACTGGACATTACTAGGGGCACACATTGAAGGCTGGACATTACTAGGGGCACACATTGTAGGCTGGAAAATACTAGGAGCACACATTGGAGGCTGGACATTACTAGGGACACACATTGGAGGCTGGACATTACTAGGGGCACACATTGGAGACTGGACATTACTAGGGGCACACATTGGAGGCTGGACATTTCAAGGGGCACATATTGGAGGCTGGACATTACAAGGGGCACATATTGGAGGCTGGATATTACAAGGGGCAGACATGGAGGCTGAACATTATAAGGGGCACACATGGAGGCTGGACATAATAATAAGGGGCAGACATAAAGGCTGGACACATAATAAAGAGGCAGACATGGAGAATGGACAAATAAACGGGGGAAACATATGGACGCTGGACATAATAATAAAAATAATAAGGGGCAGATATGGAGGCAGGACAAATAAAAAGGCAGATATGGGGGCTGGACATATGAATCCTGGACAAATAATAAGGGGCTGACATATGGATGACAGGCCTAATAATAAGGGGTAGATATATGGATGGTTGTTAAATAAAAGGGGCAGACACAAGACCCGATTGTCTGGGCGATACAAGATACACCCAATTTCCCAGACTTGCCCACTGGGTGATACAAGACACACCACTTCTACCGGGCCGCAACATTTTTTCCCTCTTGAATTCTCAAATGTTGGGAGGTATGGTAAATCTGGCCCCAAATCTCCAAATTTGCTATCTCTATCTAATTTAATCAGAAATATTGTAAACACAACAATAATCAACATAAATGTAGAGTTATACAGAAGAAACCCTCCAAAAAACAACCATATAATGCATAATTCAAGGTCTCCTCCTCCCAAAGCACACATTCTTCTAAGTGATGGAACTCAGTGACAGGAGTCTAGCACTCAGCTTTGTCTGGGAGCCCCTGCTACTCATGTCTGCAGATGGGCACCCATGCTCCTCAGAAATTAAGGACCCATTACAGATGCTTCCCTTGTACACACGTATGTACATACACACACACCTTCACTGGACCTGGTCACTCATACCCCTTTCACATTACCACCAAAAACCCGGGTTTTTCAGCAAAAACCCGGCATTTTGCAAAAACCCGGGTTTTTGGTGGTGATGTGAAACTGCCACTTCTGGGAGACCCGGGTCAAGAGACCCGGGACTTGCACACGGGAAAAAAGAAGGGTTTTTCCCGTGTTCAACCCGGGAAGGGTGGCAATGTGAAAACGCCAGGGTTGTTTTCAACCCGGGTCTTTCATTTTGCCTCCCGATTGGCTTAGATTTGTCCACTGTTGCTATGGCAACAGTAAACAAATCTCTTTCTAGCGTCGGAAACCTGAAAAAAAAAATTTGCACGTATAGGACATGCTGATGCTTGTAGTTCTACAATCATCAGCATGCCCAAGGATGACAGGGCATGCTAGCGCTTGGAGAACCACAAGTGCCAGCATGCCCTGTCATCC
>WWET01000284.1:351494-373436 GCA_011038615.1 Limnodynastes dumerilii
CTCACGCTCTGCAAACAGAAGAGGAGCGTGAGGCTGCGCAGTGCACGCACGCCTGACATCCCCACGTGACGCCCGCGCGCAGAGTGCACTGTTGGGAACGGAAGGCTGATGGAGACCGTCACCATTTGTACAGATATAGGTGGTACTAGGATCCTCCACTGGGTGCAGGGTGAGTGCCACGGGCGGCCCCCTTGTCTGCAGGGGCCCGTGTGCACTGCACACTCTGCACCCATGGTAGATACGCCACTGCCTCCCCTTCCATTACCCTAACCCTAACCCTCCCTTTCGCACAGCCTAACCATAAGTCTCCCCTTCTCTGATTCATTCCTTTCTAGGCTCCATCCCCTCCCCGCAGCCTAACCCTAAAACTACCCTGCTAAACTACATCCCCTCCCCTGCACTAACCTGTCTGGCCATCGAAGCATCATTACCAGTCGAGCCCAACGATGTGTCTGTGGTGTGGATTTTGGTGCTATTTTCTTAAATACACAGCCAACAGCTGTGTGTGTGTTAAAAATGGCAGTTCGCATCGGCGCACGGAACCCGTTCCCAACATGCAGATTGTAAATATATGCCACATATCACATGGTGCTTTTTGAATGTCTCCTCTAGGTGTATATAGCACTAGAAGAACATTAGATACAATGGTGTAGTAAACCTGTTTCCATTTGTGTTGCTGGGCCGGATTCACATCACCGGACGTATTGCATATACGTCTGGTGTTTACCGATATTTGATACTGTGCATGTGTAGTATCTTTTTTACGTAATCTACATATCTTTTTGTTATGTGGATTGCGTTTTTGAGTTCCTTATTCCAATCAATTACTTTATGACCTTGGTGAAAAGATCATTCAAGATTTCTAAACTTTGGAAGTCAACCTCCACAAGACATTTTAGAACAATTCCGCACCCTATCATCGGCAATGATGTACTTTTATTGAACATGTGTTTTCACACTTTGTGTTTGCATTGAAGGCTGTGATCATAAAACGACAGAGTGTTTTGTGAAGCAGGACCTGCAGTTACTTTTTTATGCCTTGCAATAATGTTTTTTATTTGCTCAATGATAAATGTCGCAGCGTTTATAGGACCCAAGAGTGGGGAGTTTTAAAGTGATTAAAACAAGAATAACACCTCTGTTATTGTAACAATGTGTGAACACCAGCTAATGTTCCAAACACCAGAATCCAGGGAAGCTGGCAGATTGTTTGATTGAACTTTTATTGGTCTGTTTCTTTTTTCTGCTGCATTTAGTCATTAGACCATGTAAATTCTAGATTACAATGTTATAGTCTTATCAATTATTGCCATTGGTAGCAATCAAATATCCCCAATATGCTATGAGACAGATATTATAACAGCATGTCATAAAGTCACAAAAAAAGTTCTTTAGTAGCTATTATAAAGTGTGTTTACTCCCCCATGTCTGGGGTACTGGCTTCCATATAACCTAACCTCAAAAAGACTGTAGCTATAACCTGCAGAAAAATTGCTGTCTCTCTGCTTCATTAACCAAAGATTGCTGATGCTGGGTGGCCATGATTCTCCCTGTGCTCTTGGGAAATTGCATTCTATGGGTATTAAACATCAGTAATATTAAAAGAAAAACCAGTGCTACGCTTTACCAAACAAGGGCTGGTGCCCCCACATAGTAGGTCCCTTCACCCAAGAGCCAACCTGCTCTTGGCCACCCTGTAAAGCTGGCCACACACTCCCAATTAGTGTGTTAGCTTACATGAGCAGGGCCCTCCATCCTAGTGTTGTTCCCTTCTCCACCATTCCACCATTCTTCCTGCACTTTATCACCTCCTCCCATTACACCTCACATCTTGCTGTCTGTGCTTGCTTCACTTTATTGTATTTTTGTGATATTTTTATATTTATATTGTATTTTATTATATTATGTACTATTCATCCCTCCCATCCCATGGGACCAGGAACGTTTACCTTTAAGTATCACCTTGATGACTTCTCAAACTGGAATCCGATTGAAATATGTGACATATGTTTGTTCCTGACTTGGACTTTTGGTCATGTTTCTGATTCCTACGTTTTTTCATATAGTAGTGATACTGCTTCATCCATGCTGCTTTTTTATGCACAGTTTGCACTTGTTGTCTGTGACTTGGTACTGGTGTATTATCACTTTTTTGTGAAACCTCATTATATATTTTTATATCAGATATATTTGCCATTTACATTTTTGGTATATATATATAAAGGTCCAAAAGAAAGCACTCCCCTCCCTCCCATTTATACCTTATATACTTTACCTGGTCTTTCTCTGCTTCCCCGTTGCTCTGCCGACTCCTGCAAAGGAAAAGGAAAAAAAAACAAGCCCAAAACTGCAACCAGCGGCAAGCGGAAAAAAGCAGCGACTGCAGAAAAAAAACAAACTCAATTCTGCTAGTTATAAGCGGACTCGGCAACTATGGACAGGAAGTTTCTGAGTTACTTTATCAACAACTAACAAAGACTCACACTAGCAATATCTCTATGTATGAGCACAGTTGAGATCAGTAGTTGTATTAATAAACAGACTCAAGTCTAACACTTATATATGAAGAGTCTTTGTAAAAGATGGGAGTGAAGAGAGAACGTTCGACTCTGCTCACTCAGTGCTATGCTTTCCTCAAATTTATCCTCCATAGGGCAATAATTGTCCTTATATGAAGCAATGTGCACTAATTGTTCTCCAGCTTTGGCAAAGTTATAAGGGATATGTGCTGGAACTTTTGTGTGTAGAGCTGCAACATTTTTGTGCTGGAAACTGCTTCTAAAACCACTAGACTACAAAATATTGTTACCTTAGGTTCGATAACAGTTGATAAACCTTACTACATACTACCTCAATAAATCAAGTGTACTATTATTATTATTTTATCCTCAATCATTGCCCTTATCTTAAAAAAACAAAAAAACAAAAAAAAAACAAAACAAAAACAAAACAAAACAAAAAAAACTAAATAGTTTTGTGTGAATGCCAAAGGAGAAAAAAAGATAACATTAAAAAGGCAATTATTGCTTCTTATCAGACAGGAATGGGTTGTAAGACTATTTCTAAACTATTGCACATTTAATTTTAAAATCCATCACTCTATAGTAAGCCAGAAGTTATTTGCATGGAAATTTAGATGTACCAACAAACTTATGCAAAGACCATGGAGGCTATTTATTATACATAGAGAGAAAGAAATGATTTCTCTGAATATAGGCTCAAGTTCACTGCTCCACCATTCTGAAAGGAGGCAGCATGGGTATGGTAATCACCAAGCAGAGAAAAGGCTGTATACTTTATCATTAAGAAGGGTCATGCACAGATAAGATAAAGAAGACTGAAAAGGTCGGGAAGGGTGATTATTATGAACACTAACATATTTCAGGACTGCAGACCAAGCCCATTCTGAATGCTCTGTAGTGCCATTCTACAAAATACAAATGGGTAATAATTATAAAGATAACCCCTATAAACTACCAGAAAATTGCAAAGAACCTAAAAACTTCATCTCATGATCCACACACCTATATTACTGAAAACCATCTTAGATGCATTGTTATCATTACACTAAACATGAACTTTTCTTTATAGCAGAGTGTTCAGGAGGGGTGTAGTTTGTCGCTGCGATGACCTGTAATGTGACAGATCAGTTTCTGGCAATAAAGTGGCGACCATGGTAATTTTCTATCAGTTCCCGTCTTCAAAGGTTCCAACAGTGACATTTACTATTTTCCTCACACTGGTCCTTATTCAGACTTAGCAGTCGTATACTGTATACTTTACCGTACACTGAGTAAGAGGTAACACCTATACTGTACACTGAGTAAGAGGGAACACCTATACTGTACAATGAGTAAGAGGTAACACCTATACTGTACAATGAGTAAGAGGTAACACCTATACCTCAATGGTAGGGAACACCTATTTTCCGTCTTCAAAGGTTCCAACAGTCAATACTACTCACTGAGTAAGAGGAAACACCTATACTGTACAATGAGTAAGAGGTAACACCTATACTGTACACTGATTAAGAGGTAACACCTATACTGTAAACTGAGTAAGAGGGAACACATATACTTTACAATGAGTAAAAGTTAACACTTCTACTGTACACTGAGTAGAAAGTAACACCTATACTGTACACTGAGTAAGAGGAAACACCTATACTGTACAATGAGTAAGAGGTAACACCTATACTGTACAATGAGTAAGAGGGAACACCTATACTGTACAATGAGTAAGAGGTAACACCTATACGGTACACTGAGTAAGAGGAAACACCTATACGGTACAATGAATAAAAGTTAACACCTATACTGTACACTGAGTAAGAGGTAACACCTATACTGTACAATTAGTAGAAGTTAACACCCATACTGTACAATGGGTAAGAGGGAACACCTATATCGTACACTGAGTAAGGGGGAACACCTGTACTGTACAATGAGTAAGAGGTAACACCTATACTGTACAATGCGTGAGAGGTCTGGATCAGGTAATAGTTGATAAACAGAGAAATATTATGCCCTGATTAATAAAGTCTTTGGTTGTCAGAAAAGTGTAGCTTTGCTTAAATGAAAGTTAAAAGTTCCAGGGACAAAACTTTACAATCTTGGACCATTTCACAACTAAGTCATTCATGTTAGATCATATTTCCTGAGCCACACTTCTGCTAATGTCATAATGTCACAAATAATGAATGACCACTGACAGCGAGTCTGTGTGACACAAGTAAACATTTCTGCTATTACTACAGCATCACTTCTGCATTTGGCATTTGTAAGTGAAAGTGGAAACAGTGGTAATGTATGTTTTCAGGTGTACAAAAGGAAAGGCAGAGAGCTATCTAGATATAAATCCCTGCTTCCCTCTTATTGCATATATTACATTAACACTGCAATTAGAGCACCATTGGGAGGACGCCATGCAGCCCAGCAATGGTAGGTATTATTATTATTATCATTATTATGATTATTTGCATATTCTGTATGTGTAAATGTGGTGAATAGATTTTCTTTTTATGGATGTGGTTTGTCGGTTCAATGCTCTGAATTTTGACAGTTACCTTACCTGAACTGCAATGCTGGCACTGATCATCATATTAATCAGACAGAGTCATCACCATGACACCTGTCTATTTGAATATTGTAATGCTGACATGTATGTTTATAATCATTTTTACCCTAAACCTGATTCCTAACCCCAACCCCTAACCGTCACCATTATCACTCACCGTGGAAGCAGAGCAGAGCATAATGCACGGGTACAGTATCGGATTGTCAAAGTGGAACTTCTGTCAGTGTAAGATAGAATTTTTCTATCGAGGCATCCATCCAGTTCGCAACTGGCTGGGAGGAATCTGATTTCTTCGAAAATCTGATTTATTTTCTATGGGGGGACCCACATCCGCATGTGCCCTCCAGTTTATTTAGCCCACTTACAAACCTTGCGTGCTTAAGTGGGCTATTATTACTAAATCTGGATCCGGTTCTAAATTATTATGTTAGCCTTCCTTGTATTTTACATCCCACACGCAGGAGAACCAGGCACTCCCCTTGCTCTCCTATTGCAGTTGGTGGATCTGTGCCCAGGACCCTACGTTAAGTAATCTGCATGGAAACCGTCCTGTGCAGAATGCTGAATTGTAAGCAAGGGCTTAGCAAAGCCTGTACAATTTAAATACCAAAGCCCACCCACCATGTCTACAAGAGTGTATCCATCTCCTGTACGGAGACTGAAATCCGTATGGAACACTGCATTGGTTCACTGTGTTTCATACCGAGTTTCTATTGCGCATGCACAATACATCATTTCAGCTTATTTCCATTCATGACGTACAGAAATAGCCTGACTTGACCAATCACTGGGCCTTATTCATAGATGCGTGTGTATAAAGACGCAAATATACGCATGTACGTGGCAAGGCAACACCCATGACACTCCTCATCCACGGATGGTTTTTTGGTGACTTACGTGTCCATAGGGCAACCTCAACTGTACATGTGTAGTTACGTGCGTACATGACTAACCGCGCCCATATTAGTCTATTTAAATGTCTCCCCCCACCCACTTTCACTAAACTATGCATGTATGGAATTCAACCATGCCCGTATATATGTCACTAAGTCCAATTTATGAATCCAGGCCTAATGGACTTCTGTGCCTAAATCCAACGTAGAAAAGGTTACTATGCATGCGCTTAGTTCAACCAACCTAAAAATAAGCACGTAAAAAGTAGCAAATTTGGATCTGTGAATCCAGTCCACTGTCATTAACTTTGTTCCACATGTCTGAGCTTCAACAATAAAATTATTTAAAAAATAAAATAAGACATGATCACATATTTGCTTCCCCCTCAATAATCAGCCATAACATGATAATAAAAAGTATACATAGCACATTAAACTTTTCTCACGAGCTTTGAGACTTTTCACGAAAAACTAAATTCCTATGTTAGAACACCTACAGGTATGTGTGACTGCATTTTCAAGTGATAGATTTTGTTTAGTACGTACAGAGGAATACGTTGTTGTTTTATAAAATGATTAGCACCTCTGGTTCACGGCCACCCTCTTCTTTCTTTAACGCTGAATATACTATTAAAGTCTTTTTATAACAAATCTGACCTACTTAGAAAAAAGTTTGCAAATGAAAGAAAACTAAATGTCCCAGTGGGCTGTTTTTACAGGCATTCCATCTGTGATAATGTTTGCCTTCTTTGTTACCCTAGCTGAGATATTAGTTTCTTGTCTCAAAATGTTTCTCTTTTTACAGGTTTATTTTAACTTTGAGCAATTTTATTGTTACATGGTAAATGCAGTTTTGCATGCTGGGGAAATACTGGCTGTTTTTTCATATACACATACTGGCACAACATCTGGATGCTTAGAGCAGTACATGGACCTGTGTGATATATATGTTTAAAGAAATGCTTTGGGGATTTGCACTTTATCTTAGGCAACAAAGCGCTGGATCCAGACCTTGTTAAGTGCATGAACTTAGTTACTCAAGGGCTAAACCATGTTGATTTCAGGGGGAGCCAAGTTGTATTGTATTGTATTCTTTGCATGCAGGGATATAACTATGAATTGCTTACTGCACACAGATACTGACCAGCTTTACTATCACACTGTTATTTAGACGGGATAGGAAACAACACCTCTCAACTCTAATACTGTTTGCAACAGATTAAATATGACTCCCCTGCAATCAACGTGGTTTAGCCCAGGAGTAACTAAGTTCATGCATTTAACAAGGTCTGGATCTAGCCCAAAGAAACAACTGAGCCAGTGGTACTTAAAGTGTGCACCTCAACACCCTGGTGTACCACACAGGGCACTAACTGGAGTCCCACAGATAAATAGCTGGCACAAGGATGGGAGCTGCAGGGAGTTAAGCTGTGCTATTCTGAGGAGACCTTGGAATCTATTTACTCACCTGTTCAGCTTTCTGTGAACCAAGCTGCATCAGGCTCACTTATATTCACTGCAAGCCTGGCAGCTTTGTTCACAGAATTTACTAATTGGAGATGTTGCCTATAGCAACCAATTAGATTCTAGTTGCCATTCTCTAGTATGTAATAGGAAAGTGAGAGCTAGAATCTGATTGGTTGCTATGGGCAACATCTTTGCTTTTCCAGACCCGCAGCTTTGTAAATCTGGCCCTAGACATTAAACTCATGACCTCAGTGCTGTGAGGCACAAGGCTCTAATCACTGAGCCACCATTGGACCCCAAAGCTTGACTGTGCCTACAAACCACTAAAACTATGTCCCCCAGTGAAAGCACATGTAGAGAATCTGTAGCTGATATGCACAGAACCACATATTCTGTTCTGCAGCTATCCTAGTTCGTTCTAATGTACCTGCTTTTGTGGCAGATGCTTTGCAGCCCTTACTATGCGCCCAAAGTATTTACCGTGCATTCAAACTGCCAATGTTTCCAGGTTTGAGCTAGTCCAGTTCATGAGATACAGAGCAATTATTGGAATGCTTGAGGCACTATGGTTGGAGGCAGATGCTGCTCACTCAGGGTTGCTGAACCACATTGCTGTTCTATATTGTTAGTATAGTTAAAATGATGCATACACCAGTATTCAAACACACACAGCAATACACACAGTCATAATTCCTTGCAGCTAACTATACCCACAGTACCCTTTCTGGTCACTAGCCACTAAGCTTGCGTTGATCGCCCTCACCCACAGCACAAATTAGCTCTTTATGGTCTCCTCCACAGGTCTATCTGACTCTGATTAGACCCAGGTCTTCCACCGGTGAGATCTGTGTGAAAGCAGGGTTGAGGATTAACACTGTCGGCAGCTGAAGACTGTAGACTCCCTGTAACATTACAAGTCTCTCTCTTACTCACCTGTGTCAAATGACCCTCTTTGAGCCTGATCCAGAACAATGCCCGCTGGCGTTGTTACGTAGCCGATCTGCGCATGCGCCCAGCAGATGTTTTGGATCGTAAGTAGGGAATTTCCTAATTGAGAATCAGGCTCCCGTAACTGTTGCGTATTTACAGTGGAAGGGACTTGCCTAAATTACGATCACCGTAAATACACAACAGTTAGGGAAGGTAGGCAGGGGGAGGCATGATAATTAGGCAGGAAGAGCAGGGTTTTGAACTTATGGCCAGGTCGTTGTTACGTCCTGCCATAGTTACGCTGGCAAAAGTTAGGGTAGGCTGCAGGCGGCGTAAGACAGTGTAACTACAGCAGGACGGGGGGAGAGCATAGTTGTTATGCTGTGCATTAGTACGCACAACGCTTGGCCGAAGCTCTGGATCTGCCCCTTTGTCACAATACAGTATATACATGGATAGATAAATAGATACATATGTATATATATAATTCACTGAAAATTAAAACGATAATCTTAATAAATGTGTTTGAATAGCTAGAACAAGGGGGAAAGGAAATGGCATAAATAAATGTTGCAGAGCATATTTAATTTTATGGCTATTTGTGGTATTGTTAAAGATAGATTTTTTTTTTTTACTTCCTGTCTGTGGATTATACATTGCGTGAGACCATGCTGTCAGTTCCATCTCTTTGTCTAACTGTGAGCTTCTTCTGCAGTGATACTTATTCACAGTTCCCACTGTTAGATTCTGTTAAGATTCTAAATTTAGTTCCATAAACAGTGTGTTCTATTTGTGAGTATGAGAGGGAGGAAACAGGAGTGCAATACAGAGGAGATGTAAAAGCACTTGCAAACCCTTACTTTCATATTAACTAACACATTATATACTGTATGTATAAAAGATTTAGTTTTTGTTAATTTATATCTGAATCCCAAATTAAAGAGATTCATAAGCTCTGCTATAATATCTCATAAATCCCATTGCATAATATACTTAGGGCTCTATTTACAGACATCTTCGTTTCCCTGTGATTGAAGCTGCATCAGGTTCGCTTATCTTCACTGTGAGCTTGGCAGCTTCGTTTACAGTATTTGCAAACACTTACCCCTCCTGCGAGGTCCTGTGATGATCTGCCAGGACTTCGAATGTGCAGCGTGTTAATGCTGGGACTTGGAAATTGGCAGTTAGCCGCGTCGCCCAGACAGGTAGGTCCTGTCTTCTCTTTTTTCTTTTAATTGCTATTGTTTATGCATTTTTTTTAAATTAACTTAAAAAAAATGATTCCAGCTGTCTCCCCATACATACCCCCCCTCTCCTCCTCCTAATAACAGCTATTAGGGGGAAGAAAAGAGGGGTATATGGGGACATTGCTGGTATACTTACCTTTAACACCAGCATGAGCGTTATTTTTACCCTGGCGGCAGAGTGTAAAACTCTGCTCTGGCATTTAGTAAATATGAAAATGTTAATTTTTATGTGATAATGCCAGCTTTCACTTCAAAACTGGCACTATCACATAAAAATCTTTGTAAATGGAGCCCTTAGTTCTGGATGGTAGAACTGGCTCAGAGAGGTGTCTGGTGCCCTCACCTTTGGGCATGTGGGATCACACCTTAGTAAGAAGGTGCACAGTATTAGTGTCTTCTCAAAACAGTAGTCTGGCACCAGACACTTTAATCGTGTTAATTATAATATATTGGCGGCTATGCATCTAAACTAACATAGGGTGAAGAAGGGTTTTGCAAAACCAATATTGTTTTGAGAAAGGGAGGAAAGGGATTGCACATTTCCGTTGCTTTTTAAAACACAGATTTTAGAGCCCTTTTGCAAAAATACAAGTATCCAGATGTAATTGTTTAAATCTATTGCGAATGCTTTCCGACATCTCCTTGCTTGTGTTAAGTGGCATATATGCAGGACGTAAGATCTGCAAAACAATAACTATGTAAAATGTCCCAATGCATGGGTTCTGTGGACAGAGCACATGTGAATGGCCTGCGGGCAGTACACATCTGAAGAGATCCCTCCACCATAGGCTTCTACAGCTAAGACTTCATATCTCACGTCCGGACTCTGACCTCACCACACGCACAGAGGTGTGTCAGTCCGCAGGGAAGAGGGGAGTGGACTTCCCTATCACCCCCCCTTCCTTGCAAACTTAAGCTACATTACACTCAGGGTTGCCGACTCTCCCAGAATATCCCGTAGAAGTCTGAAATTTGGGCAGTTCTCCCGATATCCCAGGAAAGCCAGCAAATCTCTCGCAAGTCCCACCCCTTGTTAATCTCTATTGTGATCCTTATAGTCTCTAGGGATGGATGGGAATTAATGATGTCATCAAGCCCCACCTATCCCCTGTAACGCTAGGGATTACAATGGTAAATGACAGGGGCAGGGCTTTATGACGTGAGTTGTATAAATGGTGTCATTAAGTCATTAATCCCCGACCCCATACCGGAATCTATTTCTTACCTCTGAGATCGCCATAAGGCATTATTAAGTCACTCGCGTCGATCAGCGGTCTGTATGACTGCTGATCCGCATGGAAGTGCTAAATCCCACCCAGACTGTACAAGTTAAATTTTCCCCCTCCCCCCCTCGGCCCACCTTATGGAGTTTAGGCAGACAGAGGGGGACACGCCCCCCTGTCGGACAGATCTCAGGGCGTCTGAAATGAAATTCTGCATACCTGGAGATCTGTTGCGGAACATCTGTCAGGCGCACGTGTGCTTCTGTCCAGACACTCAAGTTTGTGTGCGTATATCAGTTGTCAATCACAGGTCAGGATCCGGTAAATAGAATTCTGCTCTCTTCTCTCTGCCTCTGTGCCATTACTAAATATTTAATGTTAATCAGCAGTGTTTGTACATTATGGATCATATAACCCTAGTTAATGGGCACCAAAAGCACATAAATCCTTCACAGATGCTTATTTTGTTTTTATTTTTAGTAAAAAAAAAATTATGACTAGTTAAAAAGTGAGGTGGATGGGACAGGATGAGCATAACATGGTTACATATGTATTGCCACTGAATAGTAAAGTAATGAAAGCAACGCATTCAAACAGTCAGGCAATGAGTCATATAAAGATGACATTTATTTTTATTGAATAGATTTAGCACATATTATAGAAAGGTGAGACCTCAGCAATCTAGTTCTGTTCAGTACAGAATACTAGTTATAATATCTCTCTCTCTCTCTCTCTCTCTCTAATAGGCTCAGAAATGCTTAAGGGGACTTACGCAAGTCTCTTGTGTAAGTCCCCTTGACAAGTAACATCGGAGCATGCACATGCCAGTTATTACGTGTCGTAGGGGCTTCTAAGTTCCATACAGAATAACGTCTGTGGAAGGGCCTGGCCCTTCAAATCAGCATGACGAAACCCCGCCACACAGGGTTAAGGGTTAAGGCAAGCTGATGAATAGCCAAGGGTGGGCAGAAGCTCAGGTCCGTGCTGTAGAGTTAAGATAGGGTTCTGGACACTTCAGTAGCAGGGGTGTGCTTACTTATACCCCTTTCAGACTGAGCTATCGACCCGGGAATAACCCAGGTCGGGTGTTGGTGTGAAAGGGTCATCCCAGGTCTGTTGCCCTGGCTCCGCGAACCTGGTTGATACCAGGATTATTCCCGGGATGCCCTAACCCATGTTGCAGTGTGAAAGGGGGAACCCGGGTTACTCAACCCGGGTTCCATAAAAAATATGTAAAATGGGGGATGGGGAGCACTGTCTGCCTCGGCAGACACGGCTCCTGTGTGAAAGGCTACAAGCCGGGTTATTCCCGGGTTGTATCTGCGATCTGACAGATTTAACACGGCTAGAAGCCATGTTGATTGACCCACGTTTAACCTGGGTTTTCGGGTCTGAAAGGAGTATAATACATGCGGACGTAAGTCCCATAGAGATCTGAATCGTTCTTCTGCGAAGATGTTTTATCTTCTTAAATACCACCTAATTAATATATTTTACGTTTCTAACACCTATTTCCATGACTTGTTGCATATGTAGAACTGTTTTCTGCTTTTGTCAAAACTTAAAATAGAATCATTACCAGGGAGAAAACAAATTACATTATTATTTTTGTTGTGGCTTTTAGAGCAGAACATGTGACACCTTTCTAGAGCCTCTTCATCAATTTATTATTAGCTTATTATGACCTTTTTTTCACTTCTTCATTTGGCAACACATTAGAAATGAAACTTCTGCTAAAAGCTTGATTATAATTAATTATATGTAAAATAACTGGTAGACAAAAAGGATGTCAGATTTGACTGATATAGATATATATATATGGATAGGGAGCGCCTAGTAGTGCATTAAAATTATTTTTATTACTACAATAACAATGTTAGTGGAATCTTGTAAGGAAAGGAAATAGATTGAGCATCTCAGATGTAAAGTTCAGGAGGTGCAGGGAGAACAATTGGTAAGTAACACCGTTACTGTTTCGTCAGGTTTCGTCAGGGAGCTACAGGCTGCGGCGGTTGCAATATGTAGATTAGGGTTAGACTGCGTTGGTTAAAAGGTTAGGGCTCAAGGGGAAGGTTAGAGTTAGGTTGTGCGAAAGGGAAGGTTAGAGTTAGGTTGTGCGAAAGGGAAGGTTAGGGTTAGCTAAAACACTAACCTTTCCAGTGGATGACTCTTTGAAGCTCCATGAGTCACATCTCTGCAATTGCCAGCAGTTTACATTCAGCTGCATTTCAAAATGATGACCATGGTACCAGTGAACGACACTTGGTTCCACGCTGTGGCCAGGTAGTTCTTATTGCAAATCCTCAGAGTGCCGCTGGAGATTGTATACATGCTGTGATAGCTTAGTGAGCACCCGAGTACTTTACTTTCTAAATGGAGTGCCTTTCATCCAGACTGTATGTATGTATGTGTATATATATATATATATATATATATATATATATATATAAAACAAAATAACACAAAATACAGTGGGGGTGATCCAGTTACATAGAAGTAAAATTAAAATGTGACCAAGCTGACAAGTGACTTTTAGATGCTCAACTCAAACAAAATGCAGATGCTTATACTGTTAAATAAATCTTTTTATTTTGTTATTTTCATATTGTAACTTGATTGGCATCTTTCAGTCAGCTGAAGGGTTATGTGGACAGAGTGTGATTTGTGAGGCTGTGGAATATACATCTGGAAAATGTGCTGCGTGTATGTGACATTTTTCTGAATTCACAGTAACAATCTAAACATATATCGGTTTTTTTACGCCTAAGATTAATAATATAAATTAATTACTTTATCCAGCCTCATGAGTAGCATCACACCTTTATAAACAGGTAGTAAAAAATATATTTTATTTCATTCACAGTATTCTGACTCAATAACCAGGCTGTAAATGTGAGGCTCCTGAGACAGTCCCTCTGAGTATGTCTGTATTGAACCAGTACTCACACCAAGAAACTATGTCAGACAGTCTCAACTCAACTGAAGAGGCATGTGTGAAGAATACAGATGAGGTTTATTTCAAGCAGATATTCTTGTAATTATGCACAAACAGTAGGTGAAAAGATGATACTTTGCAGAGCTCAACAGAAGCCAACACAAGCTAAAATGGCAGAGGATGTCCGGTAACGCCCCTCCACACGGAACTGCTATTGTACGGAACCAAACATATCTGATATCCGCTGCCCTTTACAGTTCTAAATGAACACCCCCCCACGGCACGTTTTTTTGACGGATTTTTCCAAATTTTAAAGGTTTCGGTGGCAAAATCATTAAAACGATGCATACAGACTGCTTGTGTCGATTCCGATGCATGCGTGCTGTGCTTCGTCCGCGCTGGTTGTGATGCCACTGCTTGGTTCGTGGCTCTGCTCAGTTTGTGATTGGTCATGTGTGAGTTAATGTGAGTTCCGACACCTTTTTTTTTTTTTTTTTAAAAAGACCGCACAAAAGTCTAAGTTACACAAAAGCCGAGCATACATTACAGTGCATCGCACAATAGTCCCTCTTCTGTGTTATCCTCTCTTATTGGAATTGTCACTCTATCTCTTATTCCTGAGCCTTGAGTTCATGTTCCATTTGTGATGTCTCCCAGAATAGACATTGACACTCCTGCACTTTCAACTGACAAATCAGGATGACAGCAGATGGCTCTGCTGCAACTTAAATATCTCGCTGGACTCTGGCTGTATGTCCTTGTCAGTAGAGTTCATCATTCATTACAGATAAGTCCTGCAGACTTGGAGCTCATTGTCTCACACTTGTCACTATGTGGTTTGCTGTAGCAAGTAAGGTTGGATACACAGGATCTTCACGTCAACTGGAGAGTACAAGAGGGATGCAATGTTAATAATCAAAGGAAAAAGAAGCCTAAGAGGTGTGCTCCAATCACTTCATTACACCACTGGTCTGGCCTAGAGATGGCTGCTTTCATATATCACTCAGACATCACTCAGACATATCCACACAGTGGATTTCCACATGTTTAGTCTTACCCAGAGACTATACATAGCCTGGCATTTATCTTCAACCAACGCATTTCCAACTTGAATAAATCATTTTTATGCTCACTTTGTACACTTGCAATCACTATCATGTAATGTTTGCTAAAATTAAATACTCCTCTACAAATGACGCCAGATCTGAACATTTTATGTGCATGCGCAATGGCGTAGCTACCGTTGTTGCAGCGAATGCGAAGGAGAGAGGGGGAGAGGTAAGCGGTCACTCAGCTGCTGGCAATGTATCTATAAACATTGCTCAGCACCCATAGATGAAGTGTTGAGCACTGTCTATATTGACAGCCGCTGACAGCTCTCTGCTGGCAAGTGCACTGCACGCACACCAGATGGGAATCTCCCCCAGACTCACAGCTTGCCCCTTTGCTAAGGATCCAAAGTCTGTCCACTTCGGGTGTGGGTCACCGCTGAGAACGGCCCTTTTTCAAAAGGGCCCTTTTGGGAAATCGATTGCTTCTGCCTTGCTGAGAAGCGATCGATCCACGAAGATGCAGCAGTGAATGGTGAGTATTAATGTTACCCCGACCCTTATCCTAGTCCTTACCCTAACCCCCCCCCCATCCATTAACCTAACCCTAACCCTCCCCTACCATTACCCTAACCCTTCCATTTTATTACTTAAACCCTCCCTTCCCCGAAGCCTGACCTAAGTGTCCCCTCCCTGCAGCCTGACCCTAACACTCCTCATAGACTACTACTGCCTATAGACTTTCTGAGTGAAGGCATGAATGAATGAATGAATGAATGAATGAATGAATGAATGAATGAATGAATGAATGAATGAATAAGTATGCCAAATGGCAAACTTACCCATTCATTAATAAAATCTTCAAATTAGAACCTTCTAAAATGAACTTTCGGCTGCCTCTATTTTGGAAACAGCATTTTGGAGACGGCAACTGCATCTCACCCACTTCTGCCCCATACACACATATGCTACAGAAAATAATTTGGAGTAATTCACTAGCGCTCTGACGTACTATCGCAGACAAACTTCCTACAAATGAGGATACCTTGGGTTTTCTTTCTAAACGCATGGAAATTCTTCCAAATACGGACGTCTGGATTTGTATGCAGACAGATAGAACAAATATACTACAACTGCAACCCAGAAAACAATATAATATCCCTCTAGCGCCTGATAGAGACCCAAGGCAGCTAACCTTAAGACAAGTCTGGGGCTTGTCAACAGCCAAAAACAAACTAACAAAAAATATATGAGGATGCAGCGCTTACAACTGCAACACAGCACCTCAATCAGAAGATTGGTTGCTTTTAAGACTGGATGTGTTCGGAAGAATTACAACCTATTAGCTCCTTTGAGCATGCGCGGTGTGGAAAGTTGCATGATGTCTGAAATGCATTTAGCATGTGTGCAAAACTGGATCCAAACTAACTTATAAGTACTGAGTAATGAGTAAATAAATAACAGATCTTAATAATAATACCTAGCATGCTGATAAAGTGAAATGTCATTATATAGCCAGGAAATGTATTTATTCATTACTTATTAACAGGTTTATATAGCGCCAGCAGATTACGTAGCATTTTCCAATTTTAACAATCAGTAAAACAGACAGATTGGGTGGGTAAGAGGGCCCTGATCACAAGCTTACACTCTATAGGACAGTGGGTTTGATACATAAGGGCAAGTGCTTTATATCACACAATGGAGCAACCAGGAAGTATGGTCAATGCTCTGTATGATCCAGACACACAGCAGTCTTAGTAGCAGAGCTGAGGGGAATTTTAGAATAGAAAGAAAGAGAGAGTGTGCTGGATTGTGTTAATCATGTAATAGAAAGGAAAAATGGAAAACAAAGTGGTTGTAAATAAGGTAAATAAAACTTAAGAAGAAGGTTGAAGAATTCGGTAAGCTTGTCTGAGGAGGCGAAGCTCTTGAAAAGTTTGGAGAGTAGAGGATTGTCTTAATGGGCAAGGAAATTTATGGATCAGATCCAGACTTTTAAACATAAGAGGAAATGAGATGGAAAGTTACATTTTGGTAAAACCAAGTTGAATTTCAGGGGAGTCAAAGGAATTTTATTCTTTGCATGCAGGGAGAATACATTACTTACTGCACAAAGATGCTGACCGGCTTACTTTTAAATCATTATTTAGACATTTACACATTTTTTCTCTAGTTTGCTCTTCCAAAATTACATTTCCTTAAGCTGGCCATACATTAGCGTGATTATCACTCCCTGCAGGAGGTGGCCATTATAAGGGACAATTTCCCTCTAGAGAAAGCACCCGATATTGCCACCATTTGCCACTCCTGCTGGGAACGATAATCCATGCTCTATAATCCATGCTGAAGAGGGAGAGGCTGCTGAGACTGTCTATAACTAGTCTATAACTGTCTGTATAAAACTAAAAGCATTAAAGGCACCTAAACGTTATAATTTGTGTATTTTTTTAAAGCTTGTCTGTCATCATGTCTTGTGTTTCTTTGTGTATTACTTGCTCATTCGCGAGCAGAGAATTTCCTGTTAATAGTTGGTATTACAGGAAATATTTCTCCGCTCATAGACAAATCAAGTGGTACATGGTATTGTACATTAACATTGATATATAAAAATAATAAGGGGTATATAACCAGATTTAAGTGAAGGATTTTTTTTTTCATTTCAATTTTTGTTTGCTGTGTAATAAAAAATCAAATAAATGTTTCTGTATACAATTAATAAAATATAGTCCAAGGAAGAATGCCCTAATATAATAACTAATAACTAATAATAAGTTATTCATAAACGTGTGAACCTAGCAGGAGTGACAATAGACTGATATCTGCTCTATTGAGACCTCTTATGATTTGGTTGAATCATTTGCAGTACATGCTTCTTGGTCAGTGTCTATTTGTCACATATGCTTTTTTCTCTTTGTTGTATTAGTTTGATTTGGCAAACTCTGTAACAAACTGCACTTTATTAAAACCTACACAATATCCCTTACTGTGTACAGAGTGAGTGTCAATAGAGGGTTTAACAAACCCTAATTTTCTTGGTGTTGCAGTCTGATGTCCACTAGTCATGCAATATAATTCTTAAGGTTGATAGATCTTTCCTGTGGGTTTTAGCTCCCCCTGCTGGTTACACAACAAAATGCTGATGATAAAACATTACAAACTGGATAAGTATTATAATTTGATAATATTTACCAGTGACAAGCAACCTGGTAAACTTTAGAGGCTGCATGGTACACGCCTCTACCCACCAAAATATGGTAACATATCACCTTAACACTCAGTAATAAAATAAAAAATACATTTATTCAAAGAAAGAGACTCCTATATGTAATAGAATACCAGTAAACATCTTACACAAGTGTTACAAGTTATAACACAAAATCTAACATCAATACAGAGTGACCATGGGGGCCACAGATGACAGCTCCAAGGACCACTATTGCCCATATATAAACCTTGCCATGATATAAACCTTGATATTAAGATATTGGAACGGATGTACGCAATCTACGTAGCGAAGCGCTACGTAGATAGCGTAAATTATTTCCTATGCATGCGCATTAGCACTGAACTTAAGAGGCATGTATATTTTAAAAAGCAGAGTTGTAAATCCTGTCCCTTAACCCTTTCTTTAGCTCTTTACTTACTGATTGCATCATTTCATAGCAGTTATCTTAATATTACATTGGTATGGATAGTATAGCAAAACATACAATGTTACACAGTTTATAATTAAACAGGAAACGATTTCCAGTAAAAGGAGCACAACAACCTTAGACGATAATTACCAGAGTTTAACGCAATGACAACAATTTAAGATAATAATAGTTTACATCAGTACAGTGCAAAGCATCTGGCCAAACCAACCTGTTTCTTTTATTTCATTTTTTATTAAACTTGACCATTGAATGTCAGCACCACCTACTGTTCCTGGAAATATGCGTT
Organism: Limnodynastes dumerilii; assembly: GCA_011038615.1. Lineage (NCBI taxonomy): Eukaryota > Metazoa > Chordata > Amphibia > Anura > Limnodynastidae > Limnodynastes > Limnodynastes dumerilii. The sequence continues at coordinate 370,260 of WWET01000284.1, forward strand.
TTATTAGTGGGACGGGTGTCCTTACTTCAGCTGTGGGGTCAGGGTAGTCGATCATATTTTTGGTCTTGCGGAGAGAAAGATTACTTTGCCTTGAAGATAAAGTACAGGCTTCTTTGTAGAAGGGGGTCAAAGGACATTCAGAACTATTTATTTGCTTTTAAACCTCAGATGGAATATGATTAATGTAGGATATTAGCTTATAACTTTGCAGGTGCTGTCATGGGATACTGACCCTATTCTAATCCCCAGTAGTACAATGAGCACAGAGAGAGGGACTTTGTTGTTGCCGAAAATGCTCCATTCTAAGATTCCCAGTCCCCACATCTGACAGATTTGTAGTTTTGCCTCCTACTGCATTCTGTATGGAGTCTGACATTAACATGTTCACTGCCACATCTCACATTGCATGGGAAGCATGGTCAGTGGAATCCTGTCTCGTTGTTTCTGCTGTTATTGGGTTATGAAAAGCTTTAGCGTGTATATTAACTCTTAACAAGTATAAATGTAACAGCTGGTATTTGTCTGGTTGTAATGTATATGATGATGGTTGTAAACAATTGTTCATTTTACAGTCCAGTTGTATCTGATCTTTTTCCACCTAGTCAGCTGGGAGAGGGTCTATTACATAAAGATGTAAAAGATATCTGACATTCATTTAAGTGCCCATATATAACGTGTTTTATGACCACCTCCATTGTACCTAGGGAGGGAAAAATCAGCACCAAGGGTCAGATTTACTAAGCTGCGGTTTGGAAAAATGGAGATGTTGCCCATAGCGACCAATCAGATTCTAGCTGACCTTTTCTGTTATGTAAAAAGAAAGTGACAGCTAGAATCTGATTGGTTGCTATAGGCAACATCTCCACTTTTCCAAACCCACAGCTTAGTAAATCTGGCCCCAAATAGTTTAAATCCAGGTTTCTAGTAACAATTCCAAAGGTACAAGGGTACCAGAGAGAGGGCTATCCTGGGACCTAAGCTAAATAGGAAAAAAGTTATTTAATATTAAGACCTTATTTTTTAAGTGTTGGAAGATGCCAACTTTTTTCTTTGCCCCTGGTGTTATAATTACTAGTTGCAGCTCAGCCAACCGTAAAAATATGTTTCTGATTTCATTTAATCTGAGTCTTCCCAATTCACAAAATCTGTATTCATTTATTATTTAATTGGTTTATAAGCAGTTTAGTGTCATTATACTAGTTATCCATGAAATAAATAATTTGTTACAGTCACAATAACTCAAGGCCATATTTTTACTGATAATAATATGCAAATTCCATTTCAGAATTGAGCTAGTTCTTCTTGGTGGGGGTCTCACAGCCCTGCCATTTCAGGAGGGGTTAATGATTTGTGACATGTGGAATGTTCACACTTGAAGTATAACTTCTCCCCAGAGATTCTGCTTTGGGAATGTCTGTTTGTAGCAGGTTTTGACAGGTGGAATGTACAGCATTGTACTCAGCTGTCATGATATACCTCATTGCCTGCCTTGCCCTGGATGAAACCTTGCTGGGGCCAGTCATAGCAAACGCTTATGGTGTGTCATGGGCACATATTGTAAATTACCTGACACTGTGCTTTCACTTCCTCGAAAAGAGGCACCTGTTCTGTGCTGTAACAAGCTGTCTTCACAGGAAATGTGAATTATTATAGTTGTGTGATTGTCTTTTTTTTATACCATAAGTATATGAACATAACAACCCCCATACAAAGAACCGATGATACATTTGCTGCTAGTGCCATTAGTGACTTTCCTACTGCTTTCCTAGGTGATTTAAGCAAAGTGTAATGCAGAACTCCAAAAACTTTTATACTATTCCAAAATATGCTAAATCCACTCAAACTGCTTAGATTGCCTACTAGTTAAAGTCTCCACCGCACAGACTTGTGTTGGCAGAAAGAATTTGTAAGTTTAATGTGGCAAAGAAAGCAATGTATGTACCCCTCCCCCTCTCATAGGACCGGAACCAGGCCCCTGCATTCTTCCCGTACATGCGAGGGTCTCTCCGCACAAGTGATCTCCCCCTGTCACTTCCCTCTCTTGTTCCTAAATAGTGTGACTTATGCTGCCTTAAGTCATACTTGCGGATCAGCGGTCCGTCCGTCTGCTGATCCGCTCGTAAGTTGGATATCCTTCCCACACTGTACAATTTACATGCTTTCCCCGTCCACCTTGACGGTGGAGGAGAAGCACAGCCCACTACTACGGATTTTCTATTGTATGAAACTATGACACACACACACACACACACTCCTACAACACACACACACTCCTACAACACATACACACACTCCTACAAAACACACACACACACACTTCTACAACACACACACACACACTCCTACAACACACACACAAACACTCCTACAACACACACACACACACACTCCTACAACACACACACAAACACTCCTACAACAAGCTTTCAGCAGAAACTTGTCATAGTTAAGACACTAAACTGAGTTGTAAAGAGCCATAATCTGTTGCCTATTATTCATTATTTATGGATGTTGTATACATCATTGCCTCTAGAGGGTGCTCTTGTAATGTTCTAAACATATTGGGATGTTTTTCTTTGTCTGGATATCAGTAAAGCATCTCAAAGGTGAAACTGGATGTGGTACTTCCACTTCTATTTAAAATATATTGTCTCCTGCTAGTAAACGGCAAGAAAATGTGTTTATCCTTCACAGTCTATGTCAGTGTAGTGCAAAGTAACGTATAGAAGAGACCGTTATACTTCATTTTGAAGAAGCCGGGATACCAGCTGTGCATCATTGTTTTATATTCTTGTAAATTCTTTATTTATAGTATTTCAACAGAATGCACAATACAAATATAAGGAATGGCAGAGAAATACAGCTAGAAGTTATCGATTCTACATCACAAGTTGGGTACACAAATATAGTGCCAGCACTATACAACCTTACAACTTTAGCAACAAAGATTGCATTGCACAAACAATGGGTGTATAAAATACTGAAACTACAGTAGTAGTAATCCCAAAAGACAGAAGGAGGGGATAGGTAGAAGAATGAGAGGGAACAAGGAGGAAGCAGAGGGGAATTGGGGGGGATGAGGAGCGAAATAGGGGAGATGGGGGAGGGGATCGTCCTTCTTACAAGCAGAGATTAGCTCCAAAAAGACAGAAGGGAGGGATAGGTAGAAGAATGAGA
>WWET01000284.1:373737-384214 GCA_011038615.1 Limnodynastes dumerilii
GGGAGCAGAAGAGGGGGGATGGGGCGGAGGGGATCGTCCTCCTTACAAGCAGGGATTACCTCCAATAAAATATTTGTAAAGATACCTTTTGAATATGATCAGATTCATACCAAGTAGAGAGAATATAAAACTATGATCCATCAGTCATAGGTCTTGGATGGTGGAAATTGAGATATGCAGGGGTGGTCTTGAAGTCTAAGCATGGGAACCAACATAGGCTGTGAATTTGTCAGTGGCAGAGGTGAATATATCGTCCATTGATTCATAAAAGTCAATACAATCGGACCAGTTTTTTATGGTAGGTGTAGTTGTGGTGAAAGAGCGCCAGCGGCAAGGAATGAATGCTCTGGCCGCACTGGCTAGGTGCTTTATGAGAGAGGATTTGTATTTTGAGATGGGTATCTCCGTGTAGGAAAGGATCCAAAATTCAGGATCTTCAGGAATGTCTGCACCCACCAACAAAATAGAAATCTCTAACCTACCGCTAAAACCAACAATGCAGAACATCTCCACCTCCAACATGTTTCAGCAACAGATGAGCAGTATTTATGGACTAAGGTTGGGACTCTATACCATCTTGAGAGTATTTTAAACTGATACATCTTTCAGATCACCACTAAAAATCTGAGTTTTTGGCCAAAAACCCGGTTCTCGGCTGAGACCCGTGTTTTTTGTGGGGATCTGAAAGCTACCAGGATCCTGTTCCCGGGTCTAATGACCTGGGACTTAGACACAGGAAAAAAGAAGGGTTATTAACGTGTCAGACTCCAGTAAGTGGTGGTGATTGGAGGGATTTTTTTTACTGTTGCTATGTAGACCTGAGGTAAGGAATTTCCCAGGTCTACACTGGCAGCAATATTTTTTCTTACCGCTAAGCACCTGGCAATAACCCGGGTTGAAGAACTCGGGTTATTGACAGGGTGGATATCTGAAAGCGACATGAGTCTCCACAAAGGAGAGTCTCATTGAGCAGATGTGTAAGGGAGGGGCTGAGGTAGTTCTTTATTCCAGGCAGAAACATATGGAGGTGCAGCTTTGTACAGAACGTTTTATAAAGTAGAGAAGTATTATGGGATGGGTAGTTGCTCAAAGACAGTAGAAGTTCTTCTAAAAAGAGGGCTTCCCTTTGAATGCGTGATATAGTGTCATAATTGACAATATACTTACTCTCGTGGAGTAAGTTGGTGTTTCTCTTGGAGAGACTGGAAGGAGAGTAGAGTAGCCCCCCACCATCAGCTGGAGAACCCTAAGAAGGCCTGCAAAGACCCACAGAATTAAGCCGCACTGTAAAGCACCTGGGACAAAATCTGGATTAGGTATTATTGGATTACAGGGGAATCACAAGGAGATAAGTTAGCCTTGAGGCTGCGCCAGCAACGAAGGGTGGGGCCTATTGTGGGACGATTGAGTAACGTAATCTTCCTCAGCCAGGGCGCTGCCCTCAAGGAAGTTTTAGATTGTGCTTCCTCTTTATTTATCCACTGTCTCGAGTCTGACCTCTTCATCCAGTACAGGACCCTACTAAGTATGGCAGCATGATAATAGCCTAGAAAGTCAGGGATCTGGAGGTTCCCCTTGTGACCGGTGACTAAACAGAGTATCCTGTCTACATCTCGGACTTCTACCACCCCATATAAAATACCGAAAGGCCTTTTGTGCTGTTAGGTATTTAAGGGGCATAGCAATGGACAGAGCCTGGGGAAGATATAGTATTTTGCGTAAAATTGTCTCTTCACAATTTTGACTCTTCCCAATCAGGAAAACCACCCAGACTTCCATTTATTTAGATCCCTTCGGACAGATGCAAGTAACAGAGGGAAGTTGGCATCAAACAAAATGGGAGGTGCCAGGAGTGAGATTTTTGCCCAGGTAGCAGACACACAAAGAGGACCCGCGGAATGTGAATGCTGAGTCCAGCAATTATAGAGTTAGGTACTTGTAAAGGCATGGCCACTGACTTCTTATAGTTATGCTTCATCGTTTTATATAATAGGTTTTAGAAATATTTCTCTCCAAAGTTATTGGACCAGATTGAACCGCTTAATAATAAGAGAGGAAAGTTACTCCTGGGCTAAACCATGTTGATTGCAGGGGAGTCATATTTCATCTGTTGCAAACACTGTTAGAGTTGAGAGGTGATGTTTCCCGCATGCGTATCGTATCGTTCGTAAGCAATGTCAGCATGCACAGAAGAGAGGAGTAGTTTCTATGGGGATCCTATTTGCTTTGCTGCTTTCTAATAGTCCCTCTGTCCATATAAAGTGAAATCCTTGACACAGGTGCCGTGACTTTGGAAAATGGGGATGTTCAGAAAGAGATTTCATAGAGGCTTGCTGACAACTTTTAGCTTGGGGTTCAAATTTAAGGAGGTGGCACCAAATGTTTAATTCCCCCCTTCCCCACTCATTCACACTAATTAGAAAAAAAAGAAAAGAACCCAAACACAAAAAAAGCTCACCCACCCCCCCTTCTATGGTCCTGCACCTCCTCTTCACATACTTTCATACAGTGAATAGCTGTCAGCACTCTGATTGGTGGATAGCCCCAGCAATACACCAATCAGCATTCTGATTCTGATTGATGCCTATAGTCCTAGCTCAAAATGCCAAACTAATAATATTTTCACTAGAGAATCTTTACATTTTATTACACTGACCAATGGTCTCTGTTCAAACCAAGACTTCCTATTTCTATTGTTCCAATTGCTCCTGTTAATAGGTGTAAAGATGGATCCTAAAGGTTACATTGCCCCTTATCCCCTGCAGTCAGTCACAAACACTGCAAGATAATGTTACCATGGGCCAGATCCAACATCTTTTTCAGAGCACCAAATGCAGTGCCAGCAGGTACCCACTTCAAGCAGACGTGCCTAAAACTTCCAATCCGTCCTCACATAAAATGGGCACAGACGGAGGTCTGAATTTGGCCCCTATTGCTTACTACATACAGCATGTGGGGCTGGTCCATATTTGGAAGTAACATATGTGGGGCTGGTCCATATTTAGAAGTAACAGCATTAAAAGAGAGCAAATCTTCACCTTGGCAAAACCATGTTGAAATGCAGGGAGGGGGGGGATATAAAAAGTGCAAACAGAATGCGTTATGAGGAGATATTTTGTAACTGAACTCTAAATTACAGTTTAAAAATCTAGCTGTTCAGTATTAGTGTGAAATAAGAAACATCAGCCGGTGTTTACCCTGTATGCATAAAGATTTTATTCATTGCAACCGTCACATTGCTACATGGTTTGTCCAGCTGCAGATTTGCCCCTTTTGCTGCAATAGGGGTAGATCCAGAACTAAGTATGTTAGCGTATTTACGCTAGCCGGTGACGCAAAAACGCTACTTTGTATTTCCTGCGCATGTGTGCGACAGATGTTATGCCACGTAACTCTGAACGTATGTACCATCCTCGTATCAACAGCGTAACTATGAACGAAGGGGGCGTGACATCCATACGACACCCGTAATTGCGCTTCGGAGGCAGGGTAAGGCATTTAAATCGTACAGTATGGGCGTGCTTAGGCGCATACATTCATGTAGCATTTACGTACGTCAGTACTTACGCTGTAAAAAGTTAAGGTAATGTTTGGCAAGCGTAAAACGAGCAAAGTACATACGAGCGAGGGGAGCGCATAGAAAATACGCTACGCAATGAAACGCAATGGGAACGTAGGTCTGGATCTGGCCCATAGATCTGGGTCAGCCTCAGTGAGTCATTGTAAAAGTAATCAGTGCAAACAAAAAGCAGCATGTGCCCCCCTATATTATAACCAGTAATATATGTCCTTGCCCTTGACTGACCTTTCAACCTGTAATTTGAGGGTCACAGTAAATGACCACCCCTCAATGACCCTCCAAGTTGCTAGATAATATATATATATATATATATAATGGAAATAAGAACTGAGGGGTAGATCCAGAACTACGTGTGCCGTACGTTTATTCGCGGAGTGAATTTTCGTGCACGTAAGTTCGCTACACTCCCCTCAGCACACCCCTTGCACGCACGCGTACGTATGACAGCGGTTACGTTGGAAAAAGTTGAGGTAGGGTTTGGGAAGCGTATCTTGACAAAATACGTCCGTGCAAGGGGTGTACTGTGACCCTCAAATTACAGGTTGAAAGGTCAGTCAAGGGCAAGGACATATATTACTGGTTATAATATAGGGGGGCACATGCTGCTTTTTGTTTGCACTGATTACTTTTACAATGACTCACTGAGGCTGACCCAGATCTATGGGCCGGATCCAGACCTATGTTCCCATTGCGTTTCATCACGTAGCGTATTTTCTATGCCCTCCCCTCGCTCGTATGTACTTTGCTCGTTTTACGCTTGCCAAACATTACCTTAACGAATTATTTACCCTGTATGCATAAAGATTTTATTCATTGCAACCGTCACATTGCTACATGGTTTGTCCAGCTACAGATTTGCACCTTTTGCTGCAATAGGGGTAGATCCAGAACTAAGTATGTTAGCGTATTTACGCTAGCCGGTGACGCAAAAACACTACTTTGTATCTCCTGCACATGTGAGCGGCAGATGTTACGCCACGTAGCTCTGAACGTATGTACCAGCCTCGTATCAACAGCGTAACAATGAACGAAGGGGCATGACATTCATACGACACCCGTAATTACGCTTCGGAGGCGGGGTGAGACATTTAAATCGTACAGTATGGGCGTGCTTAGGCGAGTACGTTCATGTAGCCTTTACGTACGTCAGTTCTTACGCTGTGAAAAGTTAAGGTAATGTTTGGCAAGCGTAAAACGAGCAAAGTACATACGAGCGAGCGGAGCGCATAGAAAATACGCTATGCAATGAAACGCAATGGGAACGTAGGTCTGGATCTGGCCCATAGATCTGGGTCAGCCTCAGTGAGTCATTGTAAAAGTAATCAGTGCAAACAAAAAGCAGCATGTGCCCCCCTATATTATAACCAGTAATATATGTCCTTGCCCTTGACTGACCTTTCAACCTGTAATTTGAGGGTCACAGTAAATGACCACCCCTCAATGACCCTCCAAATTGCTAGATAATACATATATATATATAATGGAAATAAGAACTGAGGGGTAGATCCAGAACTACGTGTGCCGTACGTTTATTCGCGGAGTGAATTTTCGTGCACGTAAGTTCGCTACACTCCCCTCAGCACACCCCTTGCACGCACGCGTACGTATGACAGCGGTTACGTTGGAAAAAGTTGAGGTAGGGTTTGGGAAGCGTATCTTGACAAAATACGTCCGTGCAAGGGGTGTACTGTGACCCTCAAATTACAGGTTGAAAGGTCAGTCAAGGGCAAGGACATATATTACTGGTTATAATATAGGGGGGCACATGCTGCTTTTTGTTTGCACTGATTACTTTTACAATGACTCACTGAGGCTGACCCAGATCTATGGGCCGGATCCAGACCTATGTTCCCATTGCGTTTCATCACGTAGCGTATTTTCTATGCCCTCCCCTCGCTCGTATGTACTTTGCTCGTTTTACGCTTGCCAAACATTACCTTAACGAATTTACGCAGCTAAGCACGCCCATACTGTACACTTTAAATACCACCCCCCGCCTACTTCACGTATTTCAGACGTATTTTCGAGTAACATAAATTTGGCACGCCCACACGTAAGTATTTACGTGACACATACGTGAATGGCCCATACGTTCACAATTACGCTACGTGAATGTGCATATTTTCTATGGTGCGCATGCGCAGTGCGTTCTAAACAGCGATTTTACGTCTCCGCCACGTGTAAATTCGCTTCGAAGCGTTGTCCTGGATCAGGCCCTGAATGCGTTTCTCCCCACATAGGAAAAGCAACTGAATTTAACTTACTTTCTTCCTGAGGTTTTCTTAATGCCAGCGGATAACCGGCTTCATTCATCCTATTTGAGATATTTCCAGCAAATCTCTATGCAGACAGGTTCACTTTAAAATCATTCTTCACCATCTACAAGTGAAACCCATTTCTGATGTTATCTGTAATACATAAGACCTTGTACTGTATTTTTGTTTGAGGGGATCAGTGGTTTCAGATGGAAACTATTATTTTTAATTTAAATCAAAAAGAATATATATGAGCCTAAATCTTAGTATTGGTTGCGTTGCTAATATTACAAATATTCTGTGGAAACCAAGAGAATTCGTATATTTTATTAACAGCTAGAAAATATAATGGTGTGAAATAGCCACCTGGGCAGGTGCAACTTAAGCGCAATTGGTCCTTATTGTGGTATTTTTCTATACAGTGTTATTGACTATACTGAATTAGTTTCAGTGACATTGGGCTTGATCCAGACCTACGCCCGCTGTCGCTAGGACGGCGGGCATAAGCGTAAGATCGGCTGAAAAGCCGATCTGCGCATGCGCCGGGCAGATGTTGCCCGGCGTCGCTACGGCGGCGTCGTTACGGCAACGCCCGATCGTGGATCGGGCGTCCGTAGCAGCGCCGTAGGGACGCTGGAGGGGACGTCCCTAAGTTCATGTTAGTGTAGGTGGGCGGGGGGAGATAGTTAAATGAGGGTGGGAGGACGGGCTGGACGTCCATACGCTCCTGTGCGAACATATGGCCCCTTCCTTACGCCGGCTGAAGTTAGGGTAGCCTTCAGCTGGCGTAAGGCAGGGGCCATACGCCCACACAGGGGGAGTGTCGGGGAAAGCACAGCGCATCGGCATAGGTCTGGATCAGGCCCATTGTGCCTAATCCAGACCTACGCTCGTGTGCGCTTTTATGATGGTCGTAAGCGTAAAAACGGCCATTTGTACTTACTGCGCATTACAAATATTCTGTGGAAACCAAGAGAATTCGTATATTTTATTAACAGCTAGAACATATAATGGCATGAAATAGCCACCTAAGCAGGTGCAACTTAAGCGCAATTGGTCCTTTTTATGGTATTTTGCTATACAGTGTTATTGACTATACTGAATTAGTTTCAGTGACATTGGGCCTGATCCAGACCTACGCTCGTGTGTGTTTTTACGATGGTTGTTAGCGTAAAAACGGCCATTTGTACTTACTGCGCATGCATGGGGTAGTTTTTACACTCCTCTTACGCTCAGAAATTCAGAGTGCATGGGTCTTGAGCGTGCCACCTTCGTAACTACGGTCGAGGGGGCGTGTCTAGCATACGATTTTAGTAAATATGCACCGAGGGCGGTAAATCGTACGGTATGGGTGTGCTAAGTGTCATAACTACGCAAGGAGCTTATGGCTTCCCGCAAAGTTAAGGTAGGGTTTGCTGGGCGTGAGACGGCAAAACTAAGTACAAACAAGGGGAGTGCATCGTAGGTACGCTGGCGTAATTACGCTACAAACATGAGTGTTCATTAGCGTAGGTCTGGATCAGGCTCATTGTGAATAGTAGCCATATAAATTAGGCTTAATTGTGAAAAGCAACAGTCTTATATGTTGATTTGTTTTAGCGATTGCTAATTTGGTTTTATGGCAATTTCTTACGACATATTTATTAATGACAGAAAATAAAGTGTGATTATATTAGATATGTCTATTGGGTAAAATATATCCGCAACTTACTGCAGTGGACATTGTGTATGAACCACAATCAGTGAACTGCAGTGAAGCCTGTCCTCTTCTGGGACCCTTTTCTGAGCAAGTTTGTAGCCAGCACACAGGTAGTGAGGCCCTCCTGTGGAACTGAATGTAGGTTGAGGGGCGAAGATGGCTAGGTTTAAGGAAGGGTTAATGTTAATTTGCGGATCAAGGCCTGTTAGGGTTAGGGGAAGATCAAGAAATCTTACCTGTCACCGCTAAACTGCTGTCATGCGAGCAATGCTGCTGAAAACGTATTTGGTCATGTGACACGGTGGGCAATGCATGGACAGCTTCAGACCTATAATCTTGGTCGCAAATGTTCTAATCATTAGGGCTATTAGGGTTATTTATCAGGGAAGGGTTCACATTACTGTAAAAGAAAATATACAAAAATATAAACCCATTCCAAGAAATCATTTGCCGGGCACTGAATAATACAATTATCCAACTTGCTGCTCAGATTTAATGCAGTCTAGTCCTTTAAGTCCAGCACAGGCTTCACATTTCTGGAAAGCAGTGTTTCACCAGCCCCTCTGACAGCAGAGGTGTTAGGAAGCCTTCAGCTGTTTGTAGACATATTATTACCCATTCAAGTAAAATAAAACTCTGGATGTTTTTCCTCATGGGTCTATGTTATAACACACATGCTCCACCATGTAAATGATTATATTTTCTTTGTATACCACAAAGGATTGAAGAATGTTACAGGAATCCTTCTTTCTTGACCATCCCTTCAGTTCATGTTGCTCGGGGACTCATTAAACGCAGCGATTCTGTTATTGAATGGCCTGTCTGCTACCATCACCGCCTTTCAGTCCCTTGGTACCAGTGAGGAAGTTTTATAAACAGCATTTGCAGTATAGTAGGTACTGGGGGGGATGTACAGCTGAGCTGAGTGATACAAAAATCATGTACAGCACACAGGGGATGGAGAATAAGTCTTTAAATCTTTTTTGGATTAGGTGAAACATTTCAGAAGTGGCACCTTTCAAATCATTCATGTACCACAAAATAGACTACATCAGGTAGCAGTGTATAATGATGGAACACAGAGGGAGAAAGCTAATTTAATTGTCGCTTGTGAGAGGCTGCAATCCCACAATGCTTTGCAGCATGTGAACTGAAGTTTATTGAGCATTGCATGAGGTGTAACAGTGCCATACAGGACATGTTCCCTGCTAGGCATATTCCTCTGTATACTCATTTATGAGTCTTATTATTTAATTACCATCTTCCCAAAAATACAGTTTAAATACAAAATACAAAAGCAAACATATACTTTTGGGCAATACCTATTACTTGAAAGTAATGTAAGTCAGTAAAATGTACCTATTTGTTTGTTAGGTTAAGGTTAGGTTGCATCATACACACACAAATATAGCATACATGAAAAAGTCACATACAATGCACCTTGTATGACTGCCTCACACATACATAACATACATGCATCCCACACACACACACACACACACACACACACACACACACACACACACACACACACCATGCATGCATAACACTCACACACTACCTTGTACATCTCACACATACACACTACAGCAGAGCTGTGCTGTGGTGGACTTGAAGGAAGTACAGAAAATGGGGTTGGTGCGTGGTAGTCTATGACTGGTTGAGTGTAAGACACCAGGGGATGGCTTTTGAAAATCTTCTGTGCAGGACTCCCTGCTTGCAAAATGAAACATCAGCTCTGACTAGCTGCTTAGCTGTGATTACAGGGGATGAACACTCTGGCTCAACTGCGCCTACCCCCACAACGGCCGAAACGCGTTGTGGCTCCAGTTCGTCAGGACTCCCCATTGCATCACTCACCTGCCATCTGGAAGAGACTGCAGTCCATCTAGCGTTGCCCGGGCTATCAGAAGCGCTATGGTCCCTCTCTGAGGTTTTCCACCTGCAGACTTGTGTTCCTCTAAGGGAAGTTCCTGACCATTCTTTTTTAAAATGTTATATGTGTTTTACATTTTTTGTGAAGTAAACTAATATATTTTAATGACATTTTGTCTTTTCCATTACTTTAAAGGAAATCCACTGTGTGAAAATGGATGTTTGTTTAAACTTATGCCGTTATTTATGATTGACTTTTTTTGGGACCTTTAGCATTTAGAAGTATTTTGGATTAATTTTATATCAAGTACTGTTTACTTATTTGGATTGCTGATCTTAGACTTTCCCACAATTTAAGTAGACTTAGGACCTGATTCAGAGTATCGCGTCCGTGTGAAATTCACACGGATGCGATGCTTTTTAAAGGAACTGCGCATGCGCAAAATGCGGAAGGAAGTCGGATTGCTGGCGGAGTTTATGGTATCCGCCAGAATCTGATTACGACTGCAAAGTGGGGTGTGCCAGGATATTTAAATGAGAAAAGCTCCGCTTTTCTCATTTAAATACTCCGTGCACACCAGTCCACTCTATGGAGAAACAGACCTACGATTCCACCAGCTCAGGGCTGCTGGAATCGTAGGGCAGCTCACTTGAGCTGAAAAAAAAGGAAAAAAAAACAAAAAAACCCTGTTTAGTAAAAAATTAATGCTGCGTGGGAAATCCCAATTTCCATCGTGACTTTGCAAATTTCACACGCTGGCAGAGGGTATATACCTCAACACCAGCCAACCTGTCATTAGCGCCGGGATGTCCTGCTTGGACATGGTAAGCGACGTTCCTATAGGGTTTTTTTTTGGCAAAGACCACCCATCCGGATTAAAGGCTTACAAGACTGGACCCCCATCAGAACAGGTAAAGATTTTTTTTTTTTCTGGCTAGATTATGGGAATTTTTTTAGGAATTAAATTTTTTGAAGGGGGCATATATGCCTTTATATTTTATGTATGTGCGGTAATATGTATCACTGTTTTTTATTTATTGCTGGGCACTGGTGGCATTATTCTTTAT
>WWET01000284.1:405010-423700 GCA_011038615.1 Limnodynastes dumerilii
GTTCTACTGTATTGGCCTCAACCACCTCATATGGGAGAATATTCCATTTATCTATCACCCTTTCAGTGAAGTCATTTTTCCGCACATTTCCTTTGAATCTACCACCCTCCAGTTTGTATCCATGCCCTCGTGTTCTATTACACCTTTTCTTTTGAAAAATGGTACCCTCCTCTAGCTGGTCACAACCCTTGATGTATTTGAAAGCTGCTATCATGTCCCCCCTCTCCCTTGTATGAGGTTATAACAATGAATACACATGTTGAAACATATCTACTCAGGAAACACCTAAGAACAATGGGGTTGATCCAGAACTACGTGTGGCGTACGTATATTCGCGTAGCGTATTTTTGTACACGTAAGTTCGCTACACACCCCTCGGCACACCCCTTGCACGTACGTATTTTGTCAAATTACGGCACCCAAACCCTACCTTAACTTTTCCAAACGTAACAGCATACGTCCGCTAACGGACGTACTGACTACGCGAACGTACGCAGCTTAGCACGCCCATACTGTACACTTTAAATACCACCCCCCGCCTACTTCACGTAAAACGCACGTATTGTTGACTAACGTAAATTTGGCACGCCCACACGTAAGTATTTACGTGAGGAATACGTGAATCCCCCATACGTCCAAAATTACGCTACGTGAATGTGCGTATTTTCTATGGTGCGCATGCGCAGTGCGTTCAAATCTGCAAATTTACGTCTCCGCCACACGTAAAATCGCGGGGAAGCGTAGTTCTGGATCTGCCCCAATAATAGTAAACATGACTGTAAGCCATAGTGAATCTAAGAATGATTGGGGGAAAGGATAGAGGGTAGGGTGGGAGGATAGAGGGAGGGGAGGGAGGTACACCAACCTTTAAAATACAGTTATAGGAGACCAGGCATTGATTGATTGGTACTAAAATACCAAGGAGACCATGTATCTTTCTCCATTTCTTATTGTTGTGACTAGTCCTTCTGCTGCCAGAGGTGCCAATATAAACTGTGCTTTTCTTATCTATGATACAGAAATTTCTGTATGATTTGTATATACTCTAAATAACGGAAGTAAATAAAAATTAGTACATTTATGAACAGAGGATGATTGACTAAACAATTGGGTAAACAAAAGTATGATTGATTAACAAAGAATAAATAACTAATAAGAACAGTGCAAATATGTGGGTGGGGCTATAATGGTGCTACAATGACATACATCATCTGCTGACTAGTATTTTACAGTAAAAGAAATATATTTATAATAACTTCTTTACAATGCATGTAGCTTTCCAGTGGTCCCAACCCTATACAGAGAGCATTCTATTGACTGGCACCCAATACAGAGATCATACTAGTGACTTCTACCCAATACAGAGTGCAACCTAGTGACCACCACCCAATACAGAGAGTATCCTAGTGACCGCCACCCAATACAGAGAACATTCTAATAACCACCATACAATACAAAGAGCATCCTAGTAGTGACCGCCACCCAATACAATGATCATACTAGTGCCTGCTACCCAATACAAAGTGCAACCTAGTGACCACCAACCAAAACAGAGAGTATCCTAGTGACCACCACCTAATTTAAAGAGCACTCTATTGACCACCACCCATACATACAGTATCCTAGTGACCATCACTTAGTACAGAGAGCATTCTAGTGACCACCACCCAGTACAGACAACATCCTAGGGTCCATCACTCATTACTGTTACCATCCAAGTCCACTTTAAACAAACTGGACTGGACTGCCGGGTGGCCTCCAAGTGCACCGGCCCACCAGAAAAATTCCCATTAAGTTCCATGGCCATTACTTACCTGTATACTGCTAATTTAGACTTTGGCGTTAAGAAAACTAGACTTTTTCTACTACAGTGTCTTCATCTTCCTGCCCCCAAAAAGAAACTCTTTAATTTAATTCCTTCAGTTAATATCTCACTCCTTTGTCCTTCTTTCTATCTATCTTATCCACAGGCTTTTACTAAAGCTACGACCGCTAGCGTATTTACGCTCGTCGTAGTTGTAAAAACGCTATTTTGCATGTTCTGCGCATGCATACGGTCAGATGTTACAACCCGTAAACTCTGAACGTACTTATGAGCATACAGTCACCAGCTTAATTATAGACGAATGGGCGTGCCAGACATACGACACCCGTAATTACGCTTTGGAGGCGGGGTGAGGCATTTAATTCGTACAGTATGGGCGTGCTTAGGTGCGTAAGTACGTGCAGCCATTACGGTCCACAGCAGTTACGCTTGGAAAAGTTAAGGTAGGGTTTGGTAAGCGTAAAGTGGGAAAAATACGTATGACCGAGGGAAGTGCCTAGGGGAGTGCATAGTAATTACGGAGGCGTAAATATGCTACGCTTTGAAACGTAAAGGGAACATAGGTCTGGATCTGGCCCTTTCTCTCTCTTACTTTCTCTCCTTCTGTGCCTTTCTTTCTTCCTCAATGTCAAAATGTTCTCTCTCTCTCTATTTTATAAAATGTTTGCATAATTGTCTATGATTCTGTCTCAGAAAAAGTAGAATATAAAATTCTAGAATCAGAAAATGTTCATTCAACTATAACTATATAAATTTGTGCAATGCAATGCAACATTTTGCTTGTAATTAATGATTAAATCACTTACGCTGCCCCATAATATACCTTAAGTACTTGTGGCCCCAGCATTACAAAAACAATAAAAGTCTTTGTTTAGGCTTGATGATTATTTCATCTCCACTATTCAAGTACATTTTGTGTTTTGTAACAAACATGAACAATTTTTAGAAGCTTGCTTTGATCATTTTTCGGGCCCTTCTTCCATGTTAAGCAGCGTAATCAGCTTTGCAGTGAACCACGGTATTTTTTTTTAAACCAACTTTTGCTAGAATGTCTATGTTTACAAATTCAGTATATATGTTGTCAAGGTCTTGACATTTTTGTGCACATATAGATTTTTTAATAATGAAATTACTTGCCTAACGAGAGTTTATTTTTCTAGAATATATTCACTAGAAATATATTATTATGTTCATTTATATTTTTTCTATATTTCCAATAGATAAATTACAATCATAAACATGCAAAAACTACATCAAAGAGTTATACTGATAATATTTATTGTTTGATGCAAATAGGAGCACTTACAAAAATAGAGCTAATTAGCTAATTGATAAAAAAAAAATCTTGAACTTTAAGGGGTGAAAATGCATTTTATTACATTTTTTGCATGCAGGGTAAATACAGTACTTTGCTTTTACTTAGAGGTGAGTGTAGGCCAACTCACAAAGTGTATCTTGGTGTGATCTTGCATTGCGCATGCTCAGAAACTATGTAGTCATGTCTAGGACCAGAGGGCAGACACTACATTATTTAAATATATTTTATTTACATTGCGATAAAAGTGCTTGGACTGTTCATAAGCTATTATTCCCTTATACAATACAGTGACCATTCCTGGACCTGTGCAATGTGTATGGTCTTGCAGCAAACTGATTTGTGTCTCTGAAACAGCCCCATTGAGAGTACTGATGAGCTATCATCTTAAGCTGTAATTCTGAGTTGATATTCCCTGTACATGTAAAATGTACTCGAATTGTTTTCTTTGCTGTTCTTCCCATCTCTTGATCAGACCTATACTGCTCTCTCCCTTTAATATTCACATTCTAAAAGTATATTTAGCTTTTTTTTTAAAGAATCTTTACATTTTTTTCTGGTTGGTGGTGAGTGATCATCCTATCACAGTAATTATTGTACTTACCTAGCCCTCCTCTACTGAACCCCCACATCCCTCTCATTGCGCACCTCTATACTTCTCTTTCCTCTCCACACCAGCCACCCAGTTCCAACTTTTTCCTACTGTCTCCTATTTGTCTATCCTTCTACTTAGTCTTAGCTCTTTTGAGCAGGGCCCTCCATCCTTTTTGCTGTCACCTCCTACTCCTCTCCCCCATCTCTAGCTACTTACTACCACCTTATAGTCTATTCCCCCACATCTTCAACTATATTTAGTCATGCTAGTTGGTCTATTTCTACCTCTTTGCCCTATTTATATTTTACCTTGTTGTTATTTGTGTGTTTGTACATGTTAATTGTGTATTGCTTGTTTTACTGTACGGCACTGCGGATACCTTATGGTGCCTGATAAATATATATTCATAGTAATAAATAAACTTCACCAGTCAATGCAGCATTCTGCTTGTGTGTTGGTGGGAGTAGGTTCATTGCCATTTTTAGTTTCCCATTTATTTAAAAGTTCCCTTTATGTGTAGTAGGTCCTTAGAACGTTTTACAGCTGAAGAGATCACTTCACTTTCTTGGCAACCAGTTTGGGAGGAAGCCAGCTGAGTAATGTTGTTAAATGTGAAATTTGCCTGCATCTCCTTATCCACATGCTCTGCTCTCCCACAATCTACAACTGACCTTACATTTTAAATGTTTTTTAATGTGTTTTGTAATGTAAGTTATGGAAACGTTTGACTAGTGCAATAGTGTGATGTTAAAAGCTTTGAGAGAAGTGATATTTTAGATTTATGGCTTCTCAAATGTTTCTTGCAGTTAGCAGCTGATTTCAGATTTACAAAACTGGGTCTTATTTTTGTGAAGCTGTTCCCAGGTAATATACCCTTAAAGAAGCTGACATTAGTGCCATGGTTTTGCTTGGTTTGATCAGGCACTGTACATATTTGAAGTGAATGCCGGTCCTTTTCCACAGTGTGTTACAGGATCAGCAGCATAGCTGGTTATTTAAATAAAGAAAATGAAGGGTATTGGTATGGTTGAATATAGATTTAGCCAAGCAGAAAGATCTGGTAAACGTTGATGATGATAAAGGAATTATATAGACAACGATGCCAGATTTCTATGGGCACTATTAGTATGATGAATGTTAAGCATTGTTTAGAATGAGCAGATTTCTCTTTTGGGTCCATACTTGCAAATTATGTGTGTGTTAGTGTGTTAGTGTTGTGGTATAATAATGTTTGGGCACATTCACTTTCAGTATAAATGCAGTGGTATTGGTAAGGCTTATAGATCTCAATGATTGTGTATTGTGTATATATACACTTGAGATGGGTATGTCAATTACTTATTCTTTTCACTGGAACTGTGTAGTACACAAAGAAACACCAATGAAATGAATGGGCCACTGACATAAGAAAGTTAGTTTATTGATGGGTGATCATAACAGCATTTGCGTGGATCCCACCTCACCACCATAGCTAGTGAGGAACTACTTTAATTTATATATAAGATAGGCTAAAGGACGTTCAGGTCAGTTGATTCTTATACTTCTGTCTTGGCTCAGAGAAGAGCTGTTAACTTTTATGTTTTTTGTTGTTTTTATTTATTTTACCTTTTGGTTAATTTATCTTTTGCGTTAAATATTTTATTGGATTTTTTAAAGACATTTGTGTTAAAAAAAAAAAAAAAAAGAAAAGAAAACTTTCTTTTTACGCTTAAAGTACAGATTAAGGCCCCAGAAAATTGGTAGTGAAAAATAGTGGCGACTGGTTAAATTCTACTTTATTCTTACTAATGTATGTGTATTTACTTTACTTTATGTAATATAGTGCAAAATGTTATCACACAAGAGTCTTGATATTTAATTCTGACAAACACCCAAGGGTTCATCAACAGCACGTCATTAATGGTCCTCATGTTTTTACAGTCTTATAATAGAGGCTACAGTATCGGGCTTACATAACAACAATGCATCAGTCCCAGCCTGTCTTGCCAGATGCTAGTGTCCACTTTTATGTAATTTAATCCATGTTGTGGTGGGATGAGAACAGGTTCTATAGAGCTGGGACCAGATCCAGGCCACTGGACGATTTCCACCCGTACGGGGGGGTCTTAAAATCTGCACAGAAGAGGGGAGTGAACCCACCCCTACTGAATTATTTAGATGCCCCCCACCTTACAGAGTTTAGGCGGGCAAAGGGATGCACTGCCCTGTCAGAATAGATATCCAGGCGGACAAAACTAAGTTCCGTGCGCCTGCAGATCCGTTGCAGAACATCTGGAATGCACATTGCCAGTAAAACAGCTGAGTTCCGCACTTAGCCAGGGCCAGATTAAAAATGGGGCTATTGGGACTTCAGCCCCAGGCCTCCATCTGAACATAGGCCCCCATACACTGCAGATCTCCAGGCCTCCCACTGCATCTTCCTTTAAAGCATACTATTTGCAGCACCAGGCTCACATGGCCCTCAATCCAGCCCTGCATTTAGCGTGTGGAATTCGGCTGTCGTAAGGGAGTCGGGGTTATGAATTTTACATTCTTTGCCCATTTATTTCCATACCCCAATCATTTCAATGTGGTTTCTATATGTAAACCAAAAAGAAGTTAGCGAGTTGTTACAGTGAATAGGAAAATATCTGTCACTTGTGCTGTGATTAGTTCCTCTGGGTCATAGTAACTTTTTGCTGTGTTCCTACTTTCAGAAATGTCATAGTCTGCAAATAACTTAGCTCAGTACAGGCTTTTATTATGCTCACGATTTAGAAATAATAATAGGCATTATGCCATTCTTCATATCACAGTCAGCTTTAAATATATACATGTTTTAATTAAAAATCATGAAACAGGTGACATTTTATACTGTTTTTTTACTAAAAGATTTTACAAGAAATAGTTGGCTAATACTATAAAGACTAATTTAGTGGCATTAGGAAATACAGCTTACTTTACAGATATATAAAACCAGCTAATAGGGAAAATACTAATTAATTTTTGGGAGGTGAATGAATATTGTTCAGCACTTGGTTTATTAACAATTTAGAAAAAGTTTATTATCTGTGCAGAGGGGCTGAAATTTCCTTTTTTTTATTTGGCTTTGTGTCATAACTGAATTTTAATAAAATATTGTTTGGCAAAGCACAATTAAATGCAAGATATGATAATAGCAATATATAGACCATGGAGTCTTTTGTATGTGGAAAAATGAAATTTAAGGTCTGGATTCACAGTTACGTAGCTTTTCATCTTGCGTACGTTGTTTTAAAAATTGAGCAACTATGCATGCGTAGTAGCTTATATACACTATCTACGTACCATTTCTGTACATAGATTGCGTAAGCGCGGTCTAAAGACGTAGGCAGTGTAGCATACATAAGTGACCTAATAAATATAATATTCAGGGTCAGCACAGTGAACCTTCTTGCACTACAGACCCTGCCTCATTGCTATCAAGAGGGTCTTCTTCTATGTATGCACAGTCCAGAGTCTAGAGGAGACGATAATCTGGCATGGACAGTCCACTATCTGTGTAATCCTGACACTGCTGCATCCATTAAAGTTCTGTTCCTGGGTGCATATATAAGTGGGTGCGTAATACAAATATTAATTAATTTATTTTATGTATTACCAGGTTTTTATATAGCGCTACCAGATTACATAGTGCTTACAGAGAATATTTCACATACACATTAGTCCCTGCCCCATTGGAGTCCCTGCCCCCATTGGAGCTACATTCTAAGTTCCCTAACACAGACATACATACATACACACACACACACACACACACGGACTAGGGTTATTTTATTCAGCAGCCAATTAACCTATCAGCATGTATGTGTCATGTGGGAGGAAACCAAAGCACCCGGAGGTAACCCACACAGACACAGGGAGAACATACAAACTCCACACATATAAGGCCTAGTCCAGGAATCAAACCCATGACATCAGCGCTGTGAGACACAAGTGCTACTCACTGAGCCACCGTACTGCCCCAATAAAAACGACCTAGGTTTTCAGTACTTATATGTATAGATAATTACGTCTCCATTGTCATATTTTGCTTTATAGAAATAGAGCAACATGCCTTTAATCTTGGGTACTGAATAAAAGTCAGGCATCTGAATCCTGCTTATCAATAAATCCTCTTTCATTCCACTCAGCCTGAAATCTCATGTGTGGTTTCCGTCTTCCCACGCACAATCATTCTCATATACACAATCAAATCAAATGGAATGGTTTTTTTTTGTCCGGATCTCATACCTCTTACTTACCGTTAATTATACAGTTTATTCATTTATATTAGCTTGGAAAGAAAAAAACAAACGTCTACTTTATGTGACTTTTTCAGGAGGTCATGCTATGCTCTAAAATTGGTATTAGAGTTTACAATTTTGTTGAAAGCATTCATTGAAGTCAGGGCCTGCAGCCTGCCAAGTTATAGTGAGGGGAGCAAGACTAAACCGTCTGTTTTTCTTCCATGGCATAAAAAGAACTGAAACAAGAATTCTAATTTAATGTTATGTTTATATTTTCAGAACCTTGTTTAATTTAGTCAGCACAGCATTGTGTATTGGAGTATAAAATCAGTGTCGTTTAAACATGGAGCAGCTATGTGAGTAAGCTATGCAGGGAATAGGCTTTTATAGTTCATTTGCCTTGTTGTAACTTTTTCTTTAGAAGTTTCAATGGGTGGAGGGGCAAGGAGGGGGTCACATAGGAAACTAAAATCTCACATATTTGTTCTTTATTTACTAAATTGACCTTTTAAGATACTTAAACAACAACAATATCAGTACCGATATGTCTTTTGAAATAAGAGTTTTTAAGAGATTTGTTTTTTGCTGGCTACACTAATGTAAACATTGTCAAAATGAAATCTAGTGTGAGAAAGGGCACTGTATAACATGCACACTCCTTCCCACCCTCTCTGTTCTGCTAACCAGCGCTGTCTGACCTCTTTACTGATCACCACATCTCACGTCCGTATCCAGGACTTCTCCCGTGCTGCATCTCTGCACTGGAATGACCTCCCTTCTTCAGTCAGACTCTCCCCACATTGCAGGTCTTCAAGCATTCACTCAAAACACACCTTTTCAGGCTAGTCTTCCCCTCCTCGACTTAACATCCTCACTACATCCTTCATCTATCCCTTCTCTTCCTTCCCCCTCTCCTTCGCTCACACCAGCAGTCCACTTCCTTCCCCCTCTTTATGTCTTCTGTAAGTTCATCCTTCCCACTTATACCGCTTTCACATCACCATCCTAGAAAAAACCCGGTATTTTGTACCTGGGACTTTTCTGGGAGCAATGCCGTGTGTTTCTCATAACCACCAAAAACACGGGGAATTCCCGGGTCTGTCCCTTTCACATTACCAGGAATTTCCTGTGTTTTAATGGATTTTTAACGGTGCACAGCATGCTGATGCTTGTAGTTCTACAATCATCAGCATGCCCAGGGATGGCAGGGCATGCTAGCGCCTGGAGATTCACAAGGGCCAGAATGCCCTGTCACCAGTTACAACAACACACAATTGCATACCCCTCCTAGCACCCTAATAAAATATAGAGCCGGCCCCAACCCTAAAAAAAAATACTAAACATTTAATGCCCCCCTATAAAGAATACATTACATTTAATACCGCAAATATTGAAAAAAAAATTACTGCTAATTGTTTAATGTAAAAAATAATAAAAAGAGTCACAGTCTGCACCCCTCTTACCGGCCTGGGGGTAATCAGGACCACTGGCAGGCACTGCTTGTTCAGCCTCATCCGGAGGGACAGCGCACCGGAACGCGCAGCAAAATCACAGCCTGTCGCAGGACACACAATGAAGCCTGCGGCGATCGCATTGACCCTAATGTTACCAATACACTTCCATGTAACGATCGCCGCAGGCTTCATTGTGTGTCCTGCAACAGGCTGTGATTTTGCTGCGCGTTCCGGTGCGCTGCCCCTCCGGATGAGGCTGAACAAGCAGTGTGAGCCAAGGTTAGCACAAGCCGACATAGAGAGTGGAAACAAAAGCCAAAGTTACCAGACAGGTACCTGAGCAAAGCCATGACATAGGTCAAGCTGGTGTGGTACACAGGTAGCAATAGTTAAGGTAGGGAGGTGAGATTATAAGTAGAAAGCACAATAATCAGTATAGAGAAACAAGGAGTTAATGAGTTAGCCTAACGTAGCCTCAAACTACTGATTAGAAACAGGTGAAGCTTATTAAGTAATTAGAAATCCCTGAGTATAGTCTCTCAAATGCTACAATTGAAAAATTATAGCAGTAAATAAGCAAAGTAATGAAACAACAACTAAATCCAAGGTTCAGTCTTCCACAGACAGTAGCTGAACTCACTGTCTATTCTTACTGTATATATGTAATAATGTAAATTTAAAAAAATGGGCCTGATCCAGTACAACGCTTGTGAGCGAATTTACGCGTGGCGGAGACATAAAATCGCTGTTTAGAACGCACTGCGCATGCGCACCATATAAAATACGCATATTCATGTAGCGTAATTGTGAACGTATGGGCCATTCATGTATGTGTCACGTAAATACTTACGTGTGTGCGTGCCAAATTTACGTTACTCCAAAATACGTCTAAAATACATGAAGTAGGCGGGGGGTGGTATTTAAAGTGTACAGTATGGGCGTGCTTAGCTGCGTAATTTCGTTCAGCCCATACGTACGTGTGCGTATGACAGCAGTTACGTGTGAAAAAGTTAAGGTAGGGTTTGGGAAGCGTATCTTGACAAAATACGTCCGTGCAAGGGGTGTGCCGAGGGGAGTGTAGCGAACTTACGTGCACGAAAATACGCTCCGCGAATAAACGTACGGCACATGTAGTTCTGGATCTACCCCAATATGTGTAACTCTTTCCACTATATTTAAAGATATTCATCTCTAGTTGTCAATCAGGGATATAGAAAAACAAAAGTAAACCCACCTATGAATTTAGGAAAGGGGGTTTATTTGATAAATGATATAAATAAAAAATATGTTTGTTTGATTTACCTGTAACCATTATTTAGAGAGGTACATACAGATCATTAGTCCTTTTCATCTAATAAATGACAGCATAATTAGCAACGTAAAAGTCATAATGACCTGTCAGTGGATGAGCGACACTGATGGATTGGCTTATTGAAATTCTGGGAGAGCGCTGCTGTTATGACTTTATTGTGTTGAGATTTTGGCCCTTTAGGCTATAATTACATAAACAGAGATACTTCAACTAGCCAGGTTTCACTGTCAATTTTCCAGCTAATCTATCCCTTCTTAAAGCCTCTTGCAGTATGTCAGCTCTGTGTGGCTGGGTGCTTTCATGTGCAGGATTATGAGCACTGTTTACATTTCTGGGGCTCTGGTCATATGTAGCGCAGCTTTCCTCCTGCACTCTGATAAATTAAATCACGGTTCCCAAAAGTGCAATTTTCAAATGCTTCAGTAATAATATGACACATGAAGGGAAATACATGTTTTTCATATCATTGACTTAATCAAGGGAAGAGAAGTCTGTGGTTTTCTAATTGATGTTGAGCAATTTGCAGCATTGTTAACAAGTGAGAATACTTGGGAATCACATTATCGGGATCTGAGAAATGTTCACTTCTGGCTATCCTGGACTTTTGTCCAATGGGGACACATGATATGTAATTGGGCGCATGGTGACAATTTATGATTTATACCAGCAATTTGCCAGCTACATTATTCAAATTGAAGCTGTTATACAAACTTCTGTCATGCAAGGGATGCATTTTACAATGAACATTTTGCACTTCTGTCATTTTCATAATTTTATTCTGCAAAATGAAATCTTCTTTGTTGACCTGTTAACAAAACTAGTAGCAAATCATAAGTCACATGCCAAGATGGTCATGCGTCAAGCTACTGATATTGAAGGTGCATTGATGCCTTTGTACTGCGCCATGGCAGTTACGAAAACTACCATTGCATGTTGCAGTATATAGTAACAACAAAGGATCGGATCCAGACTGGAACTTCTAGATCACTGCTGGATTCTGTGTAGGTGAGGGGAGTCACTTTCCCCACTCACATGGCCTTTTTCGAGATCCCTGAACCCTAACTTAACTCGTATATGTATGTATGTAAGTCTTTAGAAACAAGAAACTGCTTAAAGGTTCATTAGGTTTTGGCTTCTGGATTCACTGTGCAGAGTGTTCATGTAATCATGTAATTGTTTGTCAACATAAGGTTTCTTAACTCAGTAAACGAAAATCATCATAATTATTAGATAAGTAGCATAAAAGAATCATCATATTTATTAGATAAATGTGTCGCCGATCTCTCGCAGCCAGTTCCGAACTACCCCGCAGCCTGACCCTAAGACTCCCCTTCCCATAGGCTAACCCTAGGACTCCTGCCTGCGGGGAAGGGTTAGGGTTGGGGTTCAGGCTGCGGGGAAGGGAGTCTTAGGGTCAGGATATGGACAGGGGAATCTTGGGATTAGGCAGCAGGAAAGGGAGGGTTAGGGTCAAGCTGCGGGGAGGGAAGAGATAAGGGTCAGCATACCTCCCAACATTTGAGAATTGGAAAGAGGGACAAAATTTTGCGACATGGTAGGGGGGGGGTGTCTTGTAACTCCCAGTGGGCGTGTCTGGGGAAAGTGAGTGTGTCTTGCACAGCAGCGTGTCTAGTGTCTGCCCCTTTTATTAATTCAGTCATCTATATGTCTGCCCCTTATTATTTCTCCAAACAGCCATATGTCCACCTCCATATGTCTACCCCTTTATTATTTGTCTAGCCTCCATGTCTGCTCCTTTATTAAACCATTTGGAGCACTGTGTTCGGCGCTTCAGGAATAAACTGCTTTGCGGAGGCAAAAGCAGTCGATTTCCCAGGCAGTTCAGAACTGACTGGGAGAGAACAGCACTTTCGAAATAGGGCCGTTTTCTCATAGTTAATCCGGATCTGGGGCTGATCCAAAGCTTGAGAGTAAGGGAAAAACAGATGCAAATGTAAAACTTGTATAAACCATTATGGGGTGCTAAAAATGTGAATTTTACATGCCGGGAAAATATTTTACTTTTGCACATAGAACTCACATACTGCATAGCTTTATGTATAATCTATAAAACAGTTTTGAGCTAAGAAACTCCACCTCTCAATTCTAATTCTGTTTTCACAGTTTAAAGGGAAAACTGGTGCCTCTAGCCCCAAACTGGTGACTGAATTACACCACTCTTCAGCTTTGATCCCTGGGTAAACGTCCCAGTCATTTTAATCATTCACCCCTAGCCTTACCCTAGAATAGTCACCCACAATCAGAATGCCACTTCCAGACACATTATTACAGACAATTTGAAATGTCTATTAATGGACCTAAATGTTTATACATTATACTAAGGCAATACTTAGAGTTGGAAAGTCACATTCAGCAGTAGTTCCATTAATTTCAAAGACTTTATGGCTGATCGAGACCTACACGTAAATACGGCGGGCGGCAGAGTAAGAACGGCTGGAAAACCGTTCTGCACATGCGCCAGCCAGATGTTGGCAGGCTTAACTACGGCAACGTCCGATCGAGGATCATGCATCCGTAGTAGCAGCGCAGTAACTGTTGAGGGACCGTCCCTCACCGTTATTACACAAAGCTTAGAGTAGGTAGGTGGGGGGAAGTAGTGTAATGAGGGAGGGAGGGAGGGAGGGAGATGTTTTAGTAAATACGCTCCTGTTCCAGCATATTTACCCCCACTTACGCCGGCTGAAGTTAGGGTAGCCTTCAGCCGGCGTTAGTGAGGGTAAATACGCTGGGACAGGGGGGAGTGTCGGGGGGAGTGCATGCCGATACGCTGTGCGTTAGTTCGCATAGCGCATCGGCGTAGGTCTGGATCAGGCCCTTTGATTCTACTGCTAATGTTTTACTAAGGAGATTGCGTGTAGAAAAATAAATAAAAAAGTTTACCTGTCAAAGTACAGTGGGGTAATTTAATCTCTGTTTATTAATATGCAACTATGCCGCTTGCCACTTTATCAAAGAGCTGCATATGTAGGTCATAGATTATTTTTATTACTAATGCATATGTATATATAATGTGTATGACGTTTGGTATGTAATGGATGTTGGAAAATGAAAACACTCACAGGCAGGTGATGTTTAATCTATAAAAGCTACTAATGTTGACAGTGTTTATTTGGGGAAGGAAGGAAGGAAAGAAAGAGACTTAGGGTGGAAGGAAGGAAGGAAGAGACTGATGGTGGAAGGAAGGAAGAGACTTAGGGTGGAAGGAAGTGTGACGAAGAAAAGAAGGAAGCGAGGGAGAGAGAGAGAGAGAGAGAGACTTAGGGTGGGAGGAAGGAAGGAAGGAAGGAAGGAAGGGTGAGACAAAGGAAGAAAGAGAGGAAGAAAGGAAGCAAGGGACGGAGAGAGGGGGGAAGGATTCAAATAGAGATGTGACACTTATGATGGCTTTACTTAATAAAGGAAATTATGTAAACCTCTCAGCAGATATGATCCACTGCTTACTGCTACATATCAAATTGTTAAATGTAATAAACAGCTGGCATTCCTGCAATACGGTTGAGTTAATGTTTTTCCTGCAATACGGTTGAGTTAATGTATTTCCTCATCATTGTAAAATCACATATTCAGATATTCCATCAATGCAACATATTTTGAACATTTTATTTTTGATTTATCTATTTTTTTTAGCTATTGTTTTAGCTCTGTTTATATGTCAAGCACAGCAAGGTAACAGGAATTGACATCGGCTGGTTCACACTAATTAATTTATTTCTGATTCTGCATGTGAACTACTCAACTAGCTACTTTGTTTTATATAGACAAATATCTTATTTTAGTTGGAAATATTTCTAGGAAAAGCAGAAAACTATATATAGATGTTATATGTTGTGATTGGCAAGAGGCAAACATAGAAGCGGGTGTTGTTAAGGCTTATAGCACTTGTATACAGGACCGCCAAGAGGATTTCTGGGCCCCGCTACAGCTAATTCCCCCCCTCCCATAGTTGACAAGTATAAATACATCTGTGTCGCCGTGAAACATCACAAGTGTGGGGTCACTCACCTCTTTCCTGCTTCTCACCTTTCTTCCTTCTTCTTCTTCCTTCCCATTTCTTTCCTTAGGTGCCTGACAGAGGACACGAAATTGTAACAATATATTTATGTGTGTGTTATTATGTATATATATATAGAAAAATATGTGCATGTGTTATATATAATACACACACACACAACAGTACTTTTTACTGTTTTTATTACATATTACATAAGCATTCCCATCAGGTGAACACACAATAAATATAATAAATATAACAAGACATTATACATGTTTGATATGCTAGGATGTTCATTGGGACTTTTGTGGATATTAATATTTTTTTAAATGACATGCTTTGATTTCTCTAATAAGGTTTAACAAAGATTAACAATCATTTATTATACATTTACAGGAATACACAGGTAACAGACATTACATTAGTTCTTAAACAAAGGATCTTTCCAATATGGCTGCTAACACATCACATGGCATTTCACATTATCTAGCAGACAGATATAATCAATTTAAGGGTGTTTAAATAAGAATGAGTTTGAAATACAGAGTTAACATTAGGTCACTAGAGCACATTATGTTAGCTTAAGTTAGAATGAAGTTATAGAAGATAATAGAAATAGGATACCCTGATATGCTGTATATATTTCCTGTACTCACCAACCCATATGAATTAGGTGAGCCATCCTGGCTCCTACATCTCTGGTGGCACTCTCATTCCACTCAGCACTGATTCCACTCTGAGACTAAAAAGTTATCTTTCATTCCATTACAACTTTCCTGATCTATGATTGGATAACCTCTAACATCTCTGATTGGGCCAGTTGTGGGGGAAGGACGCCTTCTCCTGATCAAAGGAAGTCCCTGCTAATTACCATATCAATAGTTAACTGTGCCTTTTGTCTAAGATTCAGATAACATAGAAACAGATTGATAACACTTATATATGACATATATTATTACATATATTATATTATTATATTATTATTCCGGTTTCCACAACAGGAAGTTCTAATCAGCTCTAATCTATACTGATTTGAAGCAGCCTCTATCTTGGATGTATGTTTTAAATCGTGTCTGGAATTGCAGCTGAGAGGGGGTGCGGTCTCAGAGTGTCTGTTTTGGAGATTTGGGGATCTTCATAAGAGGTTAGCTCTTGGTTTAGAAAGATATTTGGTATGTGACCCACAATTGGGACTCTAAAGTTTAGAGTTAGGACCACCCAACAAATAAGCCTTGAAAGTGGCGGGTGGCTTATATCACATATCTGCAGATATTTGTAACCAATTCTCTGACTTTTATTTTATAGATGGAAGATCATGATTAGTAACTGGGTAATGGCTAGAGTGCCAGACCATGTTTGTTATATATATATACATAGATAGACACACACATAGATACAGTGATCTATACATAGGTATATATTTGCACACACATCTTGTATACCACCCACAGAAAAAACATACATTGCACTGCACTGCACACACATTACTTACCTGCATACATGCTCTACACTCACACGCACATAACACATGCATGCATTACACTCACACACAACATACATACATACATACCTACACGCATGCATTACACTCACATACACAACATACATACATACATACATACATGCATGCATGCATGCATTACACTCACACTCACACACATAACTTACTTACATGCATTGGACTCACATAACTTACATGCATGCATTACACTCACATAACTTACATACATGCATTACACTCACATAACTTACATACATGCATTACACTCACGTAGCTGTCCCGAGGTTAACTGAGAGGAAGTTTAGGAAGTGGGGGCGGTGCATAGCAGCAGAAGCCAATGAGGGAGTAGCACAATGACATCGCTACTCCCTGATTTTCTAATCGTTAGGCACCAGGGGAAAACTTTGAAAAAAATCTTCAGGGCGGAGCTCACAGGGAAGGTGACAGCTGTGACTGCCGGCTGTGACTACAGGGAGAGCTGCGCCCACCCCCTCCTTGTGTTTAGTTACAGCCCTGCTCCCCCCTGCCTGAATTCTCTATATAAAAACAAAAAAGAAAAAAAAATTGCACCAGTGCAGACCCGGGCCGGGCCCCCTGGTAGGTCCGGACCCGGGTTATTAGTATCCCCCCCCACCCCCCCCCCCCCCCCCCCCCCGGCAATGCGGGGGCCGCCTCAGCGGCACTGATTTCATATAAGTGTTTTCTCTTATTAAATGCATTGTTTAACTATCACAAACATTTTACACACATCTATTTATCTATTTATTTATCTATCTATTGATCTAACTAGAATTTTTCAGCACATATATCATTAGGTTATAAACAGTAACAATTCAAGTTTAAGTAGTATTTTTTAAATATCTTTTGTTTATTTGAGCTTTTTATCCATCTTATGCACCTTTCTTTATTTACTTTTTATTTTGCTATTTTTATTCTGATTTTCTACTTGATGAGGTATTTATGCTACTTTGTTGTTACCTAACCACAATTCCCTTTGTCAAACTGAAATTAAACATGTCTTTTATCTCCTCTAACAAGCCTGCTTTATTTTTTCTTCTACCAATTGCCAGCCTCATTAAATCAAGTACTTTATCTACCACAGAATAAATAAGTTATTCTTTTGATATATAGCTGGCTTCCCCTCAGAGACTCTAACCTATTGACACGACTCATTTTGTTAATGATCCAGTGTGTGCTGGAAGTTTGGTTTCCACAGGTGCACACCCTGAATAAAACCTCTGTTACACTAGGAGGGGGTTGAGGGGGGCCACAAAATATGTTATGCTGCATACATTAAATTAAGATATTCACAACTCTGAGAAAATGTCTTATGTGTGAACTTGTTTTCTCATTTTTCCTAATGGTCTATGCGTCTCAGCTGGTAACAAATAGCATGGTTTTGTAATAAAGAAGGAATTTTTAAAGTAATGTTACACTATTTAGAAGAGGAAGTGAGGGCCCCCCAAAAAAGCAAAGGAAAATGGTGCTTTATGTCACCGGGGAATTGGCAGGGATGTGGAATACTTGTAATAACTGTGGCAGCAAAGGGTTTTTATTGAACAAGGGGCATGGCCTTTGGCTTCTAACCTCAATACCTTAAAATTGGAGGTGAACAGGAAGTTAGGGTTAGGTATGCTTTTAAAATTTATAACTAAGCTTTCCTACAAGGTAACACATAAATGTTCAAAGTGGCGTTCATGCTACTGACCCCAGGATTAGTAGGAGGGGAAATACACCGTGGCCTAATACACAGTTTCAGCTTGACATTCCTTCAGGCAGGGGACAAAGCATTACTGTTATATATCGGCTGGACAATAACAAATGAGCCTTCACTTGTGAAGGGGATTTTAAACCAATAACAGCGATCATTTATCTTTTCTTCCCCCCTGAGCTCATTGTGTTTGTCTACATTTGCACCTGGTTTGTGTGATTAGTCCAGTGAAAGTTGGAGATTTTATGATGGGAGTACAGCTGTGCTGGGTCATTTTGTTTTTGATTTTGTCACTTTAATTACATTGTGTACCCAAATTAATGGTCATAGTCTATAGTAGGCAATGGGCGTGGGATTTCAATATATGTTTTTGTTTTGATTTAGAAGAGAATTCATTTTAACAAATTGCATGATGCAAAAGGCCAAATAAATGTCACTTGCGCTGACAGTAGACAGGGGTATTAGAAGATTTTAGATTGGGGGTGCAGGATATCAATTAGTTCTGGGGGGAGAGGGGTAGAAAGAGGAAAGGAGGGGAGAGGGGAGGAGAGGAGGGGATAGGAGCACATGGGTCAGCCTGCAAACAACGAGTCTGTATGACTGAAATGCAGCAATACTTACACAGTACTTTAGGTATAGCTTGTTGGCAGATCACTGATGAGTCTATATGACTGCTTTGCTCCCCTATTCCCTCCCTGGATGGCACATCCTTCATAAT
>WWET01000284.1:454474-487472 GCA_011038615.1 Limnodynastes dumerilii
CTAGTACGGCGGCCGTAGCTCTAATGCGCATGCGCCGGGCAGATGTTGCCCAGCGTTACTATGGAAACGCCGACGCTGGAGGGGACGTCCTCCAGCGTCCCAACGCTCACGTTACTCCTGGTGGGCGGGGGGAGGTAAGTAAATCAGGCTGGGGGGGCGTGCTAAGAGGCCATACGCTCCTGTGTGAGCGTATGGCCCCTTCCTTATGCTGGGCGAAGCTAGGGTAGCCTTCAGCCGGCGTAAGGAAGGGGCCATACGCCCGCACAGGGGGAGTGCCAGGGGGGAGTCAGCGATGTAACGCTGAGCGTTAGCACGCTCAGCGCTACATCGTAGATATGGATCAGGCCCATAGTGAGTTTCTAAAATAAAAACTTAAGTTAAAGGCTATAGATATATATTGTGGTCAGATTGTTAAGGAAAGTTAATGTTGCTATGCATACTGTGTCACTATGTACAGAATAATTTTTCAACATGCATAAGTACAATATAAATAAAAGTAAAAAAAAATATTTACAGTGACATCTTCCCTGATGAAGTAGTAGCAAGAGAAATGGCTGCGCTTCTATCCACTAAATTAAATATGTGCAAGTGTATATTTAAATATAGGGGTGCAGCCAAGGACCAATATGTCATTGTTGTAGTTCCTAATATGAAATCACATTTGTAGCAACACATTAATGTTGAGGCTACCTTGAGCAAATCTTATTTTATCTGCGGAGAATAGTCTATGTGTCAAAAACAAGCGGTGCCATCTATTTTCGTCACCGGCAAGCTAGAAATAGCAGCATACACTGTAGCAGCCAGAAGGCAGGTTCCCATTGCGTCACATGCTTTCATGCTATTGAAAAATTAGTAACAAATCGTTCACTCCAGTCAAATGCTTCCCCTGTGTATCAACATCCTTCTAGCAACAGTTGCTGTCTACTAACTGAAAAAGCAAACAAGCTAAAAAGGGATTTATTATAATTAGAATTTCAGCGTATAATTATATTTTATGCAGATATCTTAGGTCTACAAAGAGAGACAGAATGTCTTGTGGCAGCATTGCAGATAAGTCTCTAGGTTATTACTACTAACATCTCACAAATTATTTGTGTGTGTGTGTGTACAGTATTTAGATAGATAGATAGATAGATAGATAGATAGATAGATAGATAGATAGATAGATAGATAGATAGATAGATAGATAGAACTTCTTTTGCACAGCTATCACGGATGCTTAGGTGAAATTTATTTGTATTAAAGTGAAAACTGAAGCACATCCTTTTTTTGGGATAAAATATTGAAGATTACATATAATAAGGTGCTGAGTCTGAAATGCAAAAATGAATGTTTCCTGCTGCGAACTGGCTGAGAAATCGATTGCTTCTGCATCTCAGCCTACCCCTAAGACTGCCTTCCCCACAGCCTAACCCTAAGACTCCCTTCCCTGCAGCCTAACCTTGGACTCCCTTCCCCGCAGCCTAACCCTAAGTCTCCCTTCCCTGCAGCCTAACCCTAAGACTCCCTTCCCCGCAGCCTAACCCTAAGACTCCCTTCCCCGCAGCCTAACCCTAAGACTCCCTTCCCCGCAGCCTAACCCCAAAGACTCACCCTTAAAGTCCTACTCACCTGCCCGGATGAAGTGGCGGATCTACGGTGGTGTGACTGGTCTGAGGTGGCGTTTCTGAATGAATGATGGGTAAGTATACCGATTGGCATTAATTCATCAAAAATTATTTCTAAATAGCACTATTTTCGAAATAAAGACAGATGAAAATTAGCTTTCGGCTGTCTCTATTTCGGAATAATCAGTGTCACAGTGGTGATTGAAACTTCTTGGTTCTTTGTCCCAAGGCAACTCTTATTAATTTGAAAGTATTGTTGTGACAGTGACTAGTGGGAAACATTAGTATCAAATAAAATAGTTTTTTATATATGATGTATTTATGATTTAAATATTTGTTTCTACTATTATCACAACACTGTCACAGCAGCCCTACTTTGTCTTTAGGCAAGCAATAAAGGGCTGGATTCAGACTTGATCAAGCATGATGAATATGCAGGCGCATGCCAGCTGCTCTGCAACGAATCTCCAGGTGTATGGAACTTAGGGCTATATTTACTAAGCTGCGGGAAAGGAAAAGTGGAGATGTTGCTCATAGCAACCAATCAGATTTTAGCAAATTTTCCTATTACATACTAGAGATTGTCACCTAGAATCTGATTGGTTGCTATGGGCAACATCTCCACTTTTTCTCTCCCGCACCATATTAAATCAGGGCCTTACTTCTGTATGCCTGGAGATCCATTCTAGGGACTGGCGCATCTCCTCTGGCGGCATTAACCCCATAAGGTGGGCGGGCGGGAGCATCTACATTTTACAGTGTGGATGGCTTTTAAGCAGAGGCGTAACTAGGATGGGTTTTGTAGGGCATGTTCGGAGGCGCCATCAGGTCACATAACCTACAAAACCCACACAAAAAAAAAGAAAATGAAAGAATAAACCCCTCTTACCTTACTCTCTGCGTCTGAGAACAACTGCCGCGCGGCGCGGAATCCTCCAGTCAGTGTTCAGCCAGACAGCGCCGGCCTATAGGACCACTACTACGAGATTAGCTCACTCTCACAGTGTGTCATGTGACCGGCGCTGTCCGGCTGAACACTGAGGGGAGGATACAGCGCCGCCCTGCAGTTGTTCTCAGATGGAGAGAGTAAGGTAAGAGGGGTTTATTCTTTCTTTTCCTGGGGGAGGGGAGAGGAAGGGAGCTCACTGACAGACCTCCATGTGTTCAGTACACCCCCTCAAAGATCAGAATCCTTGCAAAAAATAAACATGGACCAGATTCAGAGTGTGAAAATAAGAGAGGAAAGTTACACCTGGGTAAAGCCATGTTGATTTCAGGGGGACTCAAATTTCATCTTGCAAACAGTATTATAGTTGAGCAGTGATGTTTCCCAGCCTAAGTCTAAATAACAGCGTGATAGTAAAGCTGGTCAGTATCTGTGTGCATAAGCAATTTAAAGGTATATCTCTACATGCAAAGAACACAATTAACTTGACTCCCCTTGAAATCAACATGGTTTTTCCGCATGCGTCGGCGCATGCATAGTAACTTTTATACGCTATTTGCGTTGGACTTAAGTTCGCAAATTCCGTACTTATACACTACGAACTTAAAATCTGTAGGTTCGTAGTAACATACGCAAAAATGAGCGTTCCATGAATAAGTAACTCGGCAGATACGCAGATTTGGGTGGAGAGAGGCATTTAAATGACCAAATGAAGGCGCGGTTATGCAGTTAAGTTCCTAAGTAGACGCCCTACGCATTCAAATGTGAACCTACAGTTAAGGGAACCCTGTGGCACTCGTAAGTCACATAAGAACCTGAAAATCGGGGGCGTGCCGAGGGAGTTTCATTGCTATTAGTTGCGTATATTTAGGAACCTATCGCGTTCTTAAGTGTGAATCAGGTCCTTAATTTCAATTCAAAAATAAGTTTATTATGAAATAAGTAATAGCCCTGACAGTGTTAAAATCTTTTTATTTGAGACTAAGGAAGAGATGTCAACTAGTATATACTACAGCTGAATGATGAAAGCCTAAGTACCTTACATGACTCATGAAAATACATTTTAATGCAAATTAATGACATTTAAATGTATTCCAAAGGAATATATTCTGCTGCTGCCAGATTTTTGTCACGTAAAGTAGGATATCCTGTAACCCTGTATTGTTCTATATCATAGACATGTCCGTTCTGCTGGCACTGTGCCTGGTACAGAAAGCCTGGTGAATTGAACGTTGATTGCCATGTGACCCAGTTATTGCCGCCCTGTTATATTCCCTCCTCTTGTTTTTACTCTGAGTGCAGTTGTATACTTTATGATTGCACAAGTTATTGCCTTTATTGAAACTTTGTGTTACTCAAGATGACTTGTAAAGTTTTGTCAATCTTCCCGACTAAAAGCAACAGGAAATACCAAAGAACACTCGACTTAGTAAACCTATAAAATTTCAGAAAAGTAGCCCATTATTTCAACTAGCTTTTCACTGAACACATTGGGAAGCTCTGACTAATTAGTTTTTGGCTTTCACAATAACAGTTTCAGGCTCTTTTTTCTTTATAGCGTTCGTATTAGCTTAAAGACGTGGAATGGATCTGAAAGATGAAATATTGGCAGTATATACATTTACCTCTCAGTAGGGGCTCTGCTCTTTGATCTGAACTACAATTATATTCTTACTCAACCTTTATGGCCATTCCACAGAGTTAATAGGCATTTGTATTATTCACGACAGACATGTGCATTACTGCAAATTGATTACTCCAGAATAATAGATTTGATTTTCTCCATCCATAAGAAAAACAATGTCACAAGAGTCTTCTTTATTTACACCAATATAAAATAAAAGTAATGTATACTTCGTATAGTATGAGTAAATAAACATAATAAATAGCTGCTCAGAATACAGTCCTTTTTTTTTCCACAGTAAGTTCTACAATGCATCATTATTGGCTTCCTTGGGGAGAGGAAAGGTCGGGAGAGGGAAGTAGAAAGAAAGATGGCACGTCTTAAGTCATGCACAAAATATGCAAGAATGATCCATTTTCCAGGTTTACACTTTGATTTAAACAGCAGAATAAATATTGCAGTATCTCCTAGAAATGAAAAATGGATTTGAAATGGATGCGTTATGATAGTGGTTGGATGAATGTGCATTTGGAGGTGGGTGATAAATATGTCAGCTAATTTTAAGGTCACAATTCTGTTAAGGGAGAAACATTAACAAAGGATTTTTTTGTGCTCGGCTGAATAAAATGCCAAAAATGATAAAAATGTGAAAG
The DNA here is from genome assembly GCA_011038615.1 of Limnodynastes dumerilii. Taxonomy (NCBI): domain Eukaryota; kingdom Metazoa; phylum Chordata; class Amphibia; order Anura; family Limnodynastidae; genus Limnodynastes; species Limnodynastes dumerilii. The sequence goes on from WWET01000284.1 coordinate 459,305, forward strand.
TTGTTTTATAAAGTGGAAGCAGCAACTATGTGGCTCTCTGTATATGTGTTCTTTCCTGTATTACACTGTTATGGAGTGGTTTTACTGATACCGTGTTCACACTGACGCCCCGGCAAAACCCCGGGATTTTCGTCCCGGGTATTTGCCGGGGCACACAGCAGCACAGCAGGGGGGATCCTGTTCACACTGCAACATAGACCCGGGACTCTTTGGTTCTATACTGCTAGACTATTGTATACCCCATTCTATTCTATAGTCTATACTATTGTATACCCTGTTCTATACAATAGAATAGGGTATACAATAGTATAGACTATAGAATAGAACAGGGTATACAATAGTACTCACTACTCACCTCTCCTGCAAGTCCTGCGATGATCCTCCGTGTTCTCGCAGAACCTCCATTTCGGCCGGACCTGCAGTCAGCCGCGTTGCAGGACAGGTAAGTCCTGTTTCCTATTTTTTAAGGGTTTTTTAAATTAATTTAATGGTTTCCTTTATTTAAATCTTTTTTTTTTTATTTAAAAATGGGTTTCAGTGCTACCCCGGTTTAAAAAACCCGGGTCGCACCGTTCACACTTCCGGCGACACGGGTCAGACACGGGAATAACCCGTGTCGCGGCAGGTGTGACCGTTCACACTGAGCCTCGACCCGGGTTGTTTGGGCTTGCCTCTGCAATATCCCGGGTTTTAGGCTCAGTGTGAACGGGGTATTATTTTGTGAAGCCAGTAGTACAGCAGTGATAGCAGTAGCCTTGTTTCCAATATACACGGACACCGTCATCGATTTAGCTTGGACACCAAGGAACTGATCCAAAGTTATATGTAACTGTACGCAAAAGGGGAAATTTACATCTGGACAATCAATGTGGCAATGTGAGAGGTACAAATACCTTTTATTACATGCAGGTAAAATACTGGCTGATTTTGTTTATTGCACACAAAGGGGTAAATCCAGACCTGAGTGCTTGTTATGTTACATTGCGTAGTGTATTTACACTAGCGTATTTTCTATGCACTCCCCTAGGAACTCCCCTCGCTCGTATGTACTTTGGCCGTTTTACGCTTCCCAAACCCTACCTTAACTTTTCAAGGCGTATAACCCGGCCCATAGTGTACGATTTAAATGCCTCCTCCGCCTACCAAACGTAACTACGGGTGTCGAATGGATGAACCCGCCCCTTCATTCGTAAATACGCTGATGGTACGTACAATCAGAGTTACGTGGCGTTACATCTGCCGTGTGCATGCGCAGTAAATACTAATGGGCGATTTTTACGTCAGCGGCTAGCATAAAAGCACTCACGTACGTGGTTTAGGATCTTGCCCAAATACTCTTATGCTATATATATACTGTGCAATTCATTGAACCAAAGCACAAAATCGGACTGTCGCCTATGCTGATACCACTGTACCATGTGACCCGGAAAAAGATCACATCTTACCAGTTCATCGTATGGGGTGTGCTGCCTGTCCAGTGGATATACATAAGTCCAATTTCCCATTGACTTCTTCTCTTTTCTATCTTATTTAGTTTGTCTTCATGTATGTAAGAGCATATTCAAAGCCCCAGCACACAACTCCTCGCACATGTATATGCAGCATTATTTAGAAATGGGCTATAAAACATCACCTCCCAAATCACTTCTTACATTTTGTTTTCTTGCTACCCTGCAGCTCAGCAAAGCTTTGCCAAGGTGCACATTTGTTCCTCCTATTTTTTTTATTACTGTTAGTTGAAATGCTGGACAATCTCCCATTCTCTAAATAGAATATACTAAACTTTTACTACTATTGGAATTTTAATTCAAATTTAAATTGCATGTACAATGTGACAAATAGGCAAATCTATGGCATTAGAGAAAGTAAAGATATGGAGTAACGGAGACATTGTGTAGGATTTATGCCCCCTGGTTAGAAAAGCTTTATTGTGGCAGAACCAGTGCAAGTATTTGATGGATGTCGGTCCCTGGAAAGTACAGCTCTATTTCGATAGGGCCGTTTTCTCGAAACTGGCTGGGATTTCGATTGCATATGCCTCGATGAGGCATAGCAATCAATCCACGGAGCACCAAACTTTTGGTGCTCCGAAAGGTAAGGCAAAAAACGACCCCAAACCCTAACCCTCCCCATCCATTACCCTAGCCCTCCCTTCCCCGCAGCCTGACCCTAACCCTCCCTCCCCTGCAGCCTGACCCTAACCCTGGAAAGGTTACTCACCTTTACCGTGGTCCGGGTCCTGCTGTAGCGGCGGCGGCGGTGTTTCCGAAATGGAATGGGTGAGTATGCAGATCGGCATACTCACCCATTCTGAAAAAAAAATTCTAAACTGAAGGGGTATCCGAAATAGGGATATCCGAAAAGGAACTTTCAGATGTCCCTATTTCAGAAATCAGGCTTTCTTAGCAGGAACTGCGACTGGTATTTGATACAGTAGTATTGGGCTGGTGATACTTTAGATTTACATTGCCAGTGAGCAAGCAGTATTTTATTCCTTCCAGGAAATTCACTTTGCACATTTATCCTCGTGTTTGATAGTTATGGACCCGAACTATACTTACTACAAGGGGCAGGGCTGCTGTCAGAAATAGCGGGGCCCAGGACACATCCACGGGCCCTGCCCCCTACAGCGATGAGGATCCGCACACCATCATTAACCCCTGATCAATGAACAATTTACCTGCACATTTACCCGCATAGTAAAGGTGAGTATCGTAGGCCCCATCAGCTCCGGGCCAGGGACAATAGCCCCGGCTGTCCTCTCCTGATGGCGCCCTGACAAGGAGTATCACATTGCTAGGATCAGGAAATGCCCCTATTTTGTAAACAGCGCAATTTGCAATCACCAGATTACCAGAATGGAATTTTGGGTCCAGGGAATATTTCGATAACAGGACAGGGCAGGGAGTGGTATGAGAGGGGAAGGGGGTGCTGGTGTCAGCCCTTACGTACTCTCCTGACTTAAACACCTCCCCATTTTATGCAGGGACAGTACAGAAATCTTAAGGTGGGGGTGAGCTGGGGGGTAGTTAGGATGCAACAGGAATACAGTATTGGGGCTCCAGTCACATCAACAGCAATGGTCTGCATGTTGTCCTATGTGGCTAGTAATGAGTGAAGCCCCAATACCATAATGAACTGGAGTTGATGCACTTCTCACTAATTCATTCTGGACTGACTACCCCTGTACATGCTGGAGCTGACGTAGACACGTTTTTTTTTCTTATTATTTTTCTGGTGTAGCATATGGAATATTTATCTTACGTTACATATCCAACTCAGAGAACCCAATGTACTATCAAAGCGCAGGATGGTGGAGATGAGTAATGAGAAATTGTGTAGGGGGATTTGCTGTGCAATGACAATTAGATCTCTGCCTATCCAGTAATTACCAGTGATATCATTTGTTCCCATTTCCTGGAAATATCTGCTGAGATGAGAGAGTTGACAAGAGATCAGTGACATCGCTTGATGAGACGTTTCTAGGATCAGCTTTGCAGTGATTAGTATCAGGATTTGTGATCCCCTGTCCTTTTCTCCTGCCAACTCTATCCCACTAAACTATGGCCCTCTCATTGGACAAGCAGTGTGTATGAAGCATACAAGTTATTTATTTGTTAACAAATAGAAATTCCTTATTAAGAAGAAAAACTTCAAAACTGTTGTCATTAGAAAAGGAAAAATAAAAATAATAATAATATAATAAAAACCTGCTATTACTAAACAGTTAAATGAAAAGGAGGAGGAGAAGTCACTTGCTGGTGATATCTCATTTTTCTTATGTTATCTTTAGATGAATCACAACATAGAGCCAGATCCTGATCTCAGTACGACAGGGGACTAACGCAAGTTATTTGCGCAAGTCTCCTGTTTTGGAACATCTACGTGTGCCAGATGTGCCGACAACATAGCTACTGACGTACGTAACTAAGTTATACACATCAGCAAGTGCGCTAAAGGGGCAGACCCTTCATTTACGACGGCCGTATCCCCGCCATTGAGGCGGATATAGTCATTTTAAATGAGGGGTCAGGGGCGGGGAAGGCCTGTTACAACTAGGTCTGCGGCCGTAAGTGTCCAGATTTACTACCGACAGCAGGGGGCGTGCACTCCCCGCTACGGCCGCGTAACTACAAACCCCCCGCACGCTCGCACATTGACCATAGTGGGCCTGGCTTGGTGAAATGGCCATGCACCAACTACTCCCACTTGCAATGTATTTTGACTGTTCTGATAAATATGCAGGTTTTTGTTTTTTCCTATTGGTTTATAAATGCATAATAATTCCAAAGCATATAACAGTCCTTCATCCTATTGATTGTAAATAATGAATAAATGATTCATATTTTAGACCGCGCTTACGCATTCTACGTACAGAAATGGCGCATAGATAACGTAAATAAGCTACTACGCATGCGTAGTAGCTCAATTCGTAAAACAGCGTACGTAAGACGAAAATTACGTAACTGTGAATCCGGAGCGCAGTCAGTATTTCCCTGCATGCAAAAGAGCCTATAATTCATTTACACTCCTCACATCGAGAGATAGTTTGTCATAAGGAAATATACATTTTTCTTTTTGGCCTTTGCTTATATCAACCACTGAATTCTTCCACCAGAGCACCAGCCCACAGCTGTACACTGTATATATTTGACATGATCCTTAAACTAAGCACTAATGTCAGTTTATAATTTCTGCTTCTAGTGGAATCTGGCGTAGATGTCAGTGATCTGTATGGGGGAGATGACGGTGCAGTGCATGCTATCAACTTGGCAAGACAGATGTCAGAACAGAGATGAGAGATTGTACAACACGCTGTCCTGCTCTGTCATTCACTTAGGAGAGGCATTTATATGCACCAGCGTCTCTTCATAGACATCAATGTACAGTATACTGTGTCACTTTCCATCTCTTCTCTGCTCGCTGTCATAAGCAAATGAAGGAGAGGTGAAAATGATTAGCACCTGTGTGCAGACTCTTTATTCATGCTGTGCATGCTATCTGCTTCTAGTGCTGGAAACCACTGTTGCTCTAACTAGTTAACCAAATTCCATTTTCTTGTGGGCTGAAATGTTATACGGAGAGCTGAATCTATATTTAGCACACATATTTGTTGATAATGTCTTGGAACATTTGTCTTTCTCTGGATACAGTAGAATTAGATTACTAATTTCAGCCTTAATTAAATTAACAGCCAGTCATTTCTGCCATTATTGTGCTCAGCTTGGTGTTAAATAGAGAAGCACAAATTTACATTGTTTTGGCCATCACCTCAATCAGCTCATTTCTGAAAAGATGTTTTGTGCATATCTCCCACATGAATACAATGTCTGCATTGGGACATGGCCATACCTCTTTGGAGAGGATTACTGCATAGCACTGGGGCTTGTAACCTGGGAGTGTGTCTAGCAGCAACTTAAATGCTCATGATTTGTAATTCTTATCCCTCATATATAATTGCATCTAAAGCCTAAAGCTGGCCATACACTGGGACAATTATCGATCCCAGTAGGCGGTGGCCTGATAAAAGAGACGATTTGCCGCAAGGGAAAAGGTTCTGCTATTGGCACCATACACATCTCCTGCTTGGACTGATAATCCTAGCACAAGGGGGGTGGCAGGGCAGAGCCTTGCTAAAATATATATATACTGGCCGCTGCAGATCTGCTGCACTGACACCTTTGACGTATACTTAAAAGGTGTCAGTGCAGAATTAAACATAGATCTGCAGCAGCAGCCAGTATATACATATAGGGAGCCTTTCAGTTAGCTGATTGGCTCCCTTAAAATATTGGGCGCTAGCGCACAATATAAATCAAATAGCTTTAAAGATCCAATAATTATACCAGACTGTTTCTGGTGTGTTTATGGGAAACGTAGGATAAATGTAGGATTGTGCTGATAATTGCTCCAGTGTATGGCCAGCTTAACACAGAAAGCAGCTGACTGTGAACTCAGTATTTAGTAAACCAGTTTCTGGCTTTCATAGTCAGTCTTATTCTTCATCTCATTGTATATTCACCTATCACAGGCTCTGCACAAGGGTATGTGGGTGGTCTTTATCAAGAAAAAAGATTAACTAAGAATTTCCTTATATAAAGAATGTGGACCTCACTTATAACCCTTTCACACTGAGGCATGAACCCGGGAATAACCCTGATCGGGTGTCAGTGTGAATGGGTCATCCCTGGTCATGCCTCCATGGTCTGTGAACTTGGTCACTACCAGTGTTATTCCTGGTATGGATGTGGATACGCTGCAGTGTGAAAGGTGTTTCCGAGTTATTCAACCCGGGTTCCATTAAAAGTACCTGAATTGGGGGATTAGAATCACTCTCAAACACAGGTCTAGTGTGAAAGGCAAAATCCAGGGATTTACCCAGGACAAAGGTTCAGTGTGAACGGATTCAAAACGGGTAGAAATCGAGTTCGACCTTGGCTTTTGGTGTAAAAGGGGTATCAAAAATTAAGCTGTAATGCCCCTAAGTGCAAAATGTCCAGTGGTGCTTTTGTGTATAGAGGGTCTTGTCTACCCTTTTTAAAAGAAAGAAACCAATCAACTATAAAAATAACAACCTTTAATATTGAAACAAATAAATAAGTAAATAAATAATAAATAAGTAAATAAATAAATAAAACTTGGAAACCGTACACATAAAACATATGACCACATTAATAACTATAACAATTTCTGGTTGTGTATGAACTAATTAGCGGTATAATATAAATCTCATGCACTCTATAATAACTCTATAATAGCATTGATAGCAGCAATTCAAGGTTAGAGACAATAGACCTGATTCACAACTAAGAAAGAACAGAATCTGTGCGTATTTTTTAAGAACGGTTAAACTGAGCATGCCCAGAACTCAAAGCTACCTATGAAACAATGGCTGAATGATTCACAGATAAGAACGAGTACTTATTAATGACTCATGCTTGGGAATGTAATGAAGTCCGCATTCGTGGCTAGAGGGGCAAGACTCCTAAAGCAAATGAGCAGAACTCGGGCTATTAATGTACAGTTTGGGCATTCTTGGAGACTTAGGAATGATTCACAGTTAAGAAGGCTTTACGGAAACTAACATACACATGAACAAAGATAAGAAGATAAGTGTCCAGATTTACTACCTTTAGCGGGGAGTGCAGGGGACGTGCACTCCCCGCTACACAGACAGCCGTAATGACCTTGCACGCCCATTAGGCGCACATAGGTTAGGATTCGGCCCATCATTAGTAAAAATGTAAAAAAAAAATAATTAAAATCTAAGAAAATAAACCCCAAATATACTAAACATACTTATTGCAATCATTAAACAGGAAAAATATTGTTGCATGGCACATTAGGGGTTAAATAAACAATGAGACAAGTTTAAATGTAAATAAAAACAATTGCAACATTAACTTAATACTTGTATAATCATGTAGACCAGTGGTTCCCAAACTTTCTCAGTTCGTGGCACCCTTAGGTTTTCCATATTTTTTCAAGGCACCCGAGACAAAAATAGAATAGAATTGAATAGAATAAAATAGAAAATATAAACATTCCACGGCACCCCGGTGAGAGTATTGCGGCACCGTAGGGAGCAACGGTGCACAGTTTGGGAACCACTGATGTAGACATTAAAACAAAAAAGATTTTGTGTTTTTAAACAACAGTTGCGTTTAGGAGCTGACCCGTAATTGTTGATGAACTTTAAGAACCTAACAATTTGCGTGTGATTCACAGTAAAGAAAAATATCCGCACTTAAATATATGCATGTACTTAGCAGTCCCAAAGCTGGGTCTTCATTCTTTACTATCTGTCAATCGCTTCTACGGATCTGGTCCTTCTGTATATTTAGGCACGTTACTAAATTTATTCTCAAGTGTGAATCAGGTCCTATGTCTCAAATTTATATGAGTCCCTGTGTAAAATCCGAGGAGCGAGTCATTAGGAGCTTAAATGTCCCACAAATAGGTAAGGTCATTTGGAGCAAAACCAGATACCTTTATGCTGTTTCCTCCGGACCTCTGGTGTAAATGGAGACAATGGGTCGTGTTCAGAGAACCGTGTTCACGGCGAGTTGCGTGCGTATTTTTGGGTACGTTTCAACTTTGCACACGTAGTCATTTTTTTTACGTACTTTACCTAGATTATACGCGCATAAGTGCCTCTCGGACGGACTTGTGAATCGCACTTGGGTATATACTCGGATAAATATGCACGTGAAAATTTATATAAAAATGGGCGGGGGAAGGCATTTAAATGAAGAGATGTGGGCGCTACTATCATGGATCGCTCATACGGAGAACACATACGCACGGAACTACACACGGAAAGTTACAAGTGGTCTATGTCACCGCCAGCATGGCAGAGAGAGGGGAGTGTCATGGGTGTGGGGGGTTTGGCCTGCACCGTGCGCGCGTATAATTGCGTGCTTTCATGGACACGGTTCTCTAAATACGACCCAATGTTGCTAGACTTTTTATCCGCACGAATGTGCAGCTACAAATCTGGGATTGATGCAAGGTGCTGTTGTGCATATCATAGAAGCTGCTCAACGGAGGCCACTCGGAGCTTGGTTTCTTTAATAACCGCAATAATATTTTCAGAATGGATCAAAATAGGAAAAAAGTGCTCTGTTCAAATAATAGTGTGGGTCTGACGCGTTTCAACTTGCACCCAGGACTTTTTCAAAGCATAAAACTACCCTTTCTATTGCTCATTAGTTTCCCCTGCTCATATGTAAACTTGACTCCATTACCCTTAGCAGCCCAACTTAAACAGGTAAAATTCTATAATCACACACAAACACACATACACACACACACACACACACACACACTATTTCTAATTACAACATACGCAGTAATGTATCAACAGCCATTCACTTACCGCTTTACTGCTTCTTCCTTTACAGTCTTCCTCTTCTTGCTCAATCTTTCCCTTTTCTCTCTTCTTTCTTGCTCTTTTCTTGATCTACACGCTGCTCTATGTGACACACAGGCTGACTGGCAGATGGGAGACATCATGTATGCATAAGAAAATAATGTAAATCACTGACATCCATTCTCATAGACAACTGTGAGATTTGATGTTTGTTGGGGCTTCTTTGTGTGTGAGGACCCGAAACAACCTGCCCCGGTCACCACTTTGTTAATACAGCTCTGTTTTTAGTAGATCTTTTTTAATGTATTTTGGAAACTACAGTTACACCTTCATAGATTTCATTTCAAGCAATGCATTGAATAGAATTTCAGATTACAACCAGACAATTTGAAATAAATCTCTTAGCATAATCTTGCGGTTGTTTCTTAATTGTGTGGCTTGGTAATTATTATATAAAAGTGCTGCTCAGCTGAAAAATGGCAGTGACACATAATACATTATTACTGTCTTGCCAATATAAAACTGTGGTGTTCTGCCAAACTCTCTTTAAACATTTGGGCTTTCTATTAGGTAAAGCCTTTTCTTAGAGTGAACTTATTATTTTTTCATATGAAAGAATCATTGTTGCTATCCCAGCAGGACATGGAGTGGTGTGACACTACTGATCTCCTATACTAAAGCTATTTTTCCTGAGTTATTGTTGTGGTCACACTAGCAAGTAATTGTTCTCTGGGCCAATTCTCTGTCTAATACCCAGCAATTACTTATTTTTGTATTTGTTTGAAAATATGCAGATATACAGTAAAAGGTCACATTGTTTTCTTTTCTTAAATGAGCTATAGCAAAAGCAATTATAGAAAAAACCTTAATTGTCTTAATTAAAATACAATTACATTTTCTGCAAGACTACTCTTATATGAATAAGAATTTATGGCAAAACAATTTTGAATCACGTGGCTTCCACCATCACACCACATACAGCACATTTGCTGGGGCCCCCACATGTGACAATGTTATCGCTATATTTATTGTTCCTTTTTGTAAATAATCTTTTTCCCTGTAGAATAATTGTCCTCAGAATGTTTTTTTTTTATATATTTCAAACTTTTGCCATACTGATGAGAATCAAATATCACTGCAGATTTTATATCTCATTGGAAGTGTGTTAAAAAAATGGATTGCTTCATCCTAATTATTTTTTACGTAGAGGTATGGACTGAATCCACAATTAAGAACGACAGCTGACTTACATGTTGTGTATGTGTAGGTCAGCTGCACAGTCATACTGTGCATGTTCAAACTCATAGGCATCAGAATGGGGGGGCGCAAAGGTGCATAACCCCCCCCAAAATATGAAGTGGGCGCTACCAGGCCACAGGGGGAGGCAAGAAGGTACCCTTGTAATCCAGGCTGGACATCTTCCTGCTATGGTGACAGACAGCTCATCCAGGAGGTTCCTGTATGAGCTGCCGCAGCAGTAAAGTAGGGCAGCTAATTGGAAAACTTCTTTCAGCTGCTCTATGTAACTGCCTCAGAGGCTCATACAGGAACTTCCTTTAGACTCAGCTAAGGTAAGTGGCACATGATGGGAGTACTAAGGGGGGCTGGAGACACATGATGGGGGTACTGGGTAGGACTGGAGCCATGATGCCAGTACTGGGGGGCTGGGAAGACATGATGGGGATCCTGGGGAGCTGAAGACACATGATGGGGATCCTGGGGTGGCTGGAGACACATGATGGGGATCCTGGGAGGACTGGAGAGACATGATGGGAATACTGGTGAGCTGGAGATGAAGAGGAGGAGGGAGATGATGGGGAGGGGGAGAAGATAAGGTGAATGGGGAAGAGGAGCTGAAGAAGGGGGTGGGGGAATTATGAAGGGAATAGAGAAATGAGAAAGAGAATGTGGAGGTGATGGTGAGAATAAGGAGATGATGAATTGAGAGGGGGCGATGATGAGAATGAGGAGATGATAAATAGGGAGGAGGAAACGTATAGACACAGCGTGCACTGGAGTACATCTAATTTGTGTATATATATATATATATATATATATATATATATATATACATACACACATCCAAAATGGAGGCCGCTACAAATCAGTTTATAAAGTAATATACACAGCAGGTGCAACTGGAGAGGCATGAGGGAAATACTGGTGAGCTGGAGATGAAGAGGAGGAGGGAGTGGATAGGGAGGGGGAGATGATAAGGTGAATGGGGAAAAAGAACTGATGAAGAGGAGGGGAGGGGGGGATTATGAAGGGGATAGAGAAATGATAAAGAGAATGGGGAGGGGGAGGTGATGATGAGAAATGGTAGATGATGAATGGGGAGCTGGAACTGATGAAGAGGAGGGGAAGGTGATGAGAATGGAGAGATGATGAATTGAGAGAGGGAGATGATGAGAATGGGGAGATGATGAATAGGATGGATAGCATGCACTGGAGTACATCTAATGTGTGTGTGTGTGTGTACATATAAGTGTGATGGCGTCGTGGCGGCACAATCAAATCTATTGCACACCAAGGTGTGGGGCGCACCAAGGTGAAATGGGGCATCAAGGGGAGGGCTAAATTCTTTTCCCCTCTAACAAAAAAAAAGTTGTGATGCCCCTGTTCAAACTAGATACTTACAGGTGTGTCTCTCTGTATTGAACGGCCCTTTTTCAAAAGAGCCTTTTTTTCCCCAGGCAAAATCGGAGTGCCTTGAAAATTGATTGCTTCTGCCTCGATGAGGAGAAGCAATCTATCATTCCCGGGACAAAACGGCATCGGCAAATGGTTAGTATTTCCCAACCCTTCTCCTAATTCTTAGAAAAAGAGGGAGATCAGATACCGCACAGCTGTAAAAGATATAATTATTGATGATATTTCCGTTTATATTTTGCTAGCTACCCTTTTTTAATGTTATTCATTTTAATGGCTTAATTTAATTTATATTTTACTACTCCAGTGTGCATCACAGATGCGGCCCCTTTTTCTTTCTTTTTGGTTCTCTCCTGACCTTGAAGACAAACTAAATGTCTTCTCCTAATTCTTACCTTAACCCTCCCCTTCCATTACTCTAACGTTAACCCTCTTCTCTCCGCAGCCTGACCCTATCCCTCTCTTTCATGCAGCTTGACCCTAACCCTCTCTTCCCCACAGCCTGACCTTAAGAATTCCTTCTCTGCATACTAACCCTAAGACTCCCTTCCACCCAGCCTAACCCTAAAAGTTCCCTTTCTGCAGCCTGACCATAAGACTCCCCTCCTCCGCATCCTGACCCTAAGACTCCCCTCCCAGCAGCCTGGCCCTAAGACTCCCTTCCCTAGATGCTAACTCTAAGACTTGCCTACCCGCAGCAGGACCATAACACCCCTTCCCTCCCGCAGCCTAACCCTAAAGCTCCCCTCCCTGCAGCTTAACCCTAGGACTCCCCATATACTCACCTGCAGTCCAGTGTGGCAGTGCATCGGGTCTGCATCTGTATTTTCTGAATGAATGAATGAATGGGTATGCTGATCGACATGCTTACCCACTCATTATTAAAACTTTTAAAATAGTAATATTTTTGAAAATAGGCAGCCAAAAATGAGCTTTCAGCTGCTTGTATTTCGAAAATACTATTTTCTAACCGGAGACTGCATCCCATACTTACGCATCAGAAAGCAAACAATCCTTGCTGTGTTCCAATGCGGAGTGAGCCATCATGCGAATGTCACACACATTCAGGGGAGGGGGACGGATGCAGATTATACACTAAGGTCTTGGCTAAGGCCTTACATGTGATCCTGCGATCCAGTTATTCCACCAGTGGATCCTTGGACAATACAAATGGGTTTTAAAGTTTCTGGGTAGATAATATCTTGGATTAGGTATTCAGAGGAGTTAAAAAAGCAAAAACCTTTTGTACATCCAAAGTAATTTTCTGCATACATCTGCTTATGTACCCTGATCTCCCTAGGGCCTATGGCTTTGATTGGGAACTCCAATATTATTTCCTTGTTCGTGCCATTAATATGGCTGTGTTCAGAGAAAGTCAGATCATGTTGCTGCTTATAAAACTTGTGAGCTGATCAAATGCGTTTAAAATTCTTTCCCTCTACGGTGAGGAGATGTGGGTGATCAATAACACCAATCATTTCACATTTATTTTTTACAAATCATGCTTCTTGGCTGAAGTTTTCTTGAGTCGGAGACTTGCAGATTGATCTTTATAGAAATGATTGCGTGTGTGGGTTTAAGCGTTTCTGTGGTATCCTGTTTCAAAGCCATCCCAAATTACTGTGTCCACATACAATTATATATAATCCAATGCACTTCTTTCATTGTAGGGCTCAGGTCAACAACTAGTTTCCTCAGAAGTTAATTAGTTTTGATTATTTGCAGGTACATAATATATTCTTTGGGTCACTTTGAAAAGTCTTCCGAACTGATTTGATTGGAATATACATTCCTGATGATATCCTTTATAAATGATAAAATAACATGCCAAGGGGTTAATAACATCCTTAATTGATCGTGATTAAAGATAACACTACATCTTCATCATTTTCATCTATGTATCAAAGAAATATTTTACACCTCCTTTCTTGCAGAGGTGTGTGTGTGTCCGTGTGTCTGTGTGTGAATGTGTGTGCGTGTGTGTGTGTGTGTGTGTGTGTAAGTGGGTGTTTAAATATTTAAAAAAGTTCAGCACTCAGAGATTAGAAAATTCGACGTAACCTGACATAGGTAAAACTGACATTTCATTGTATTACAAACTTTCATCAGGGAAAGTAATAAACTGAAAATTAAAATTTATATAAAGTATAATTTTTTGACTCAGAGTTCCTTTCAACCAGGCTGTTTTAGACATAATGGACCGTATGCACAATGAACAATTATTGTTAATAAATAATATTATAACAATAATATAATAAATTATTGTTAATAAATAATGGACCGTATTTACAATCATTCAAAATCAGCCAATTATCAGGTGATCGGGCCAATAATCACTGTAGTGTATGGCCAGGATCAATTTTTAAAACACCAATTAAACGCACCATAAATGCTCTGGTAAGATCATTTGGTTGTTAAACATGTATAATTAATATCAGGTGCTAGAGCCCAATATTTTAAGGAAGCCCATCAGTTAACTGAAATACTCCCTATTCTTTTAGTGCCTCACAGCCATAGCCGTGCTGTGTTGATAGCGGCTTCGGCTGATCTCTGCCTCTACTACTCCCTGCTCTGACTCTCCATTCAGCCTGGCTCTGCCCTGGCCCCCTTCCCCTCCTGCTAGGATTTTCAGTCCCAGCTGGAGAAGTGCATGGCGCCAATAATGGGACATTTCCCTGGCGGGAAAATCATCGCAGCTCTGCCCTGACACCCCCCCCTCCCCCCTCTTCTGCTAGCATTATTGGTCCCAGCAGGGGAGGTGTATGGTACCAATAACAGGACATTTCCCTGGTCCAAAATCGTCACGACCACCCCCTTCTGGGATCCATAGTCGTCCCAGTGTATGGCCAGTTATAAAGCAGACTTACTGAGGAATCTTGTTATTTTTTTTCATTGAATATTCTGACAAGTGATGGTTAAGCAGGTCAGTAACTGCTTTACTTCACCATTGCTGCTTCCCAGTGATGTATTTCTAGATCGAGATCTGTAGGTTTAGAAACACTTGGGACCGGATTCAGAGCTACGCATCCGTGTGAAATTCACACGGATGCAAAGCTATTTAGTGCTTTTGCGCATGCGCAAAAGACGCAAGGAAGTCGGATTGCTGGCGGAGTTTATGGTATCCGCCAGCATCCGACTCCGACTGAAAAGGGGGGTGTGCCAGGATATTTAAATGAGGAAAGCTCCGCTTTTCTCATTTAAATATTCCCTGCACACGAGTCCGCTGCATGTGGAAATAGCCCTACGATTCCACCAGCTCAGAGCAGCTCACCGGAGCTTTAAAAAAAAACAAAAAAAAAACGCTGTATATTAAAAAATTAACCCCTTCCCCCAGCTGCCCCGCCGCCGCAGCCTATGTGTAAGATAAAAAATAAATAACTCCCGGCCGACAGGGCATACTGCAGGTAGTAGAACTACAGGCGCAAGCATGCCCATGAATGACAGGGCATGCTAGCGCTTGTAGAACTACTATCGGCAGCATGCCCTGTTCAAAATGTGTACACATGCCCCTTTAGTTAAAAAATAAACATAAACAAGTAGGTTGTCATAACCACCTACTTTTTTTTACATCTGTTTCTATCTAGCTATCTAATTCTTTCTATCTATATATGCAATACATAGTAAGTATATATATAATAAACAAGTAGGTTGTCATAACCACCTACTTTTTTTTACATCTGTTTCTATCTAGCTATCTAATTCTTTCTATCTATATATGCAATACATAGTAAGTATATATATAATAAACAAGTAGGTTGTCATAACCACCTACTTTTTTTTACATCTGTTTCTATCTAGCTATCTAATTCTTTCTATCTATATATGCAATACATAGTAAGTATATATATAATAAACAAGTAGGTTGTCATAACCACCTACTTTTTTTTACATCTGTTTCTATCTAGCTATCTAATTCTTTCTATCTATATATGCAATACATAGTAAGTATATATATAATAAACAAGTAGGTTGTCATAACCACCTACTTTTTTTTACATCTGTTTCTATCTAGCTATCTAATTCTTTCTATCTATATATGCAATACATAGTAAGTATATATATAATAAACAAGTAGGTTGTCATAACCACCTACTTTTTTTTACATCTGTTTCTATCTAGCTATCTAATTCTTTCTATCTATATATGCAATACATAGTAAGTATATATATAATAAACAAGTAGGTTGTCATAACCACCTACTTTTTTTTACATCTGTTTCTATCTAGCTATCTAATTCTTTCTATCTATATATGCAATACATAGTAAGTATATATATAATAAACAAGTAGGTTGTCATAACCACCTACTTTTTTTTACATCTGTTTCTATCTAGCTATCTAATTCTTTCTATCTATATATGCAATACATAGTAAGTATATATATAATAAACAAGTAGGTTGTCATAACCACCTACTTTTTTTTACATCTGTTTCTATCTAGCTATCTAATTCTTTCTATCTATATATGCAATACATAGTAAGTATATATATAATAAACAAGTAGGTTGTCATAACCACCTACTTTTTTTTACATCTGTTTCTATCTAGCTATCTAATTCTTTCTATCTATATATGCAATACATAGTAAGTATATATATAATAAACAAGTAGGTTGTCATAACCACCTACTTTTTTTTACATCTGTTTCTATCTAGCTATCTAATTCTTTCTATCTATATATGCAATACATAGTAAGTATATATATAATAAACAAGTAGGTTGTCATAACCACCTACTTTTTTTTACATCTGTTTCTATCTAGCTATCTAATTCTTTCTATCTATATATGCAATACATAGTAAGTATATATATAATAAACAAGTAGGTTGTCATAACCACCTACTTTTTTTTACATCTGTTTCTATCTAGCTATCTAATTCTTTCTATCTATATATGCAATACATAGTAAGTATATATATAATAAACAAGTAGGTTGTCATAACCACCTACTTTTTTTTACATCTGTTTCTATCTAGCTATCTAATTCTTTCTATCTATATATGCAATACATAGTAAGTATATATATAATAAACAAGTAGGTTGTCATAACCACCTACTTTTTTTTACATCTGTTTCTATCTAGCTATCTAATTCTTTCTATCTATATATGCAATACATAGTAAGTATATATATAATAAACAAGTAGGTTGTCATAACCACCTACTTTTTTTTACATCTGTTTCTATCTAGCTATCTAATTCTTTCTATCTATATATGCAATACATAGTAAGTATATATATAATAAACAAGTAGGTTGTCATAACCACCTACTTTTTTTTACATCTGTTTCTATCTAGCTATCTAATTCTTTCTATCTATATATGCAATACATAGTAAGTATATATATAATAAACAAGTAGGTTGTCATAACCACCTACTTTTTTTTACATCTGTTTCTATCTAGCTATCTAATTCTTTCTATCTATATATGCAATACATAGTAAGTATATATATAATAAACAAGTAGGTTGTCATAACCACCTACTTTTTTTTACATCTGTTTCTATCTAGCTATCTAATTCTTTCTATCTATATATGCAATACATAGTAAGTATATATATAATAAACAAGTAGGTTGTCATAACCACCTACTTTTTTTTACATCTGTTTCTATCTAGCTATCTAATTCTTTCTATCTATATATGCAATACATAGTAAGTATATATATAATAAACAAGTAGGTTGTCATAACCACCTACTTTTTTTTACATCTGTTTCTATCTAGCTATCTAATTCTTTCTATCTATATATGCAATACATAGTAAGTATATATATAATAAACAAGTAGGTTGTCATAACCACCTACTTTTTTTTACATCTGTTTCTATCTAGCTATCTAATTCTTTCTATCTATATATGCAATACATAGTAAGTATATATATAATAAACAAGTAGGTTGTCATAACCACCTACTTTTTTTTACATCTGTTTCTATCTAGCTATCTAATTCTTTCTATCTATATATGCAATACATAGTAAGTATATATATAATAAACAAGTAGGTTGTCATAACCACCTACTTTTTTTTACATCTGTTTCTATCTAGCTATCTAATTCTTTCTATCTATATATGCAATACATAGTAAGTATATATATAATAAACAAGTAGGTTGTCATAACCACCTACTTTTTTTTACATCTGTTTCTATCTAGCTATCTAATTCTTTCTATCTATATATGCAATACATAGTAAGTATATATATAATAAACAAGTAGGTTGTCATAACCACCTACTTTTTTTTACATCTGTTTCTATCTAGCTATCTAATTCTTTCTATCTATATATGCAATACATAGTAAGTATATATATAATAAACAAGTAGGTTGTCATAACCACCTACTTTTTTTTACATCTGTTTCTATCTAGCTATCTAATTCTTT
Organism: Limnodynastes dumerilii; assembly: GCA_011038615.1. NCBI lineage: Eukaryota > Metazoa > Chordata > Amphibia > Anura > Limnodynastidae > Limnodynastes > Limnodynastes dumerilii. The sequence goes on from WWET01000284.1 coordinate 477,209, forward strand.
CTATCTATATATGCAATACATAGTAAGTATATATATAATAAACAAGTAGGTTGTCATAACCACCTACTTTTTTTTACATCTGTTTCTATCTAGCTATCTAATTCTTTCTATCTATATATGCAATACATAGTAAGTATATATATAATAAACAAGTAGGTTGTCATAACCACCTACTTTTTTTTACATCTGTTTCTATCTAGCTATCTAATTCTTTCTATCTATATATGCAATACATAGTAAGTATATATATAATAAACAAGTAGGTTGTCATAACCACCTACTTTTTTTTACATCTGTTTCTATCTAGCTATCTAATTCTTTCTATCTATATATGCAATACATAGTAAGTATATATATAATAAACAAGTAGGTTGTCATAACCACCTACTTTTTTTTACATCTGTTTCTATCTAGCTATCTAATTCTTTCTATCTATATATGCAATACATAGTAAGTATATATATAATAAACAAGTAGGTTGTCATAACCACCTACTTTTTTTTACATCTGTTTCTATCTAGCTATCTAATTCTTTCTATCTATATATGCAATACATAGTAAGTATATATATAATAAACAAGTAGGTTGTCATAACCACCTACTTTTTTTTACATCTGTTTCTATCTAGCTATCTAATTCTTTCTATCTATATATGCAATACATAGTAAGTATATATATAATAAACAAGTAGGTTGTCATAACCACCTACTTTTTTTTACATCTGTTTCTATCTAGCTATCTAATTCTTTCTATCTATATATGCAATACATAGTAAGTATATATATAATAAACAAGTAGGTTGTCATAACCACCTACTTTTTTTTACATCTGTTTCTATCTAGCTATCTAATTCTTTCTATCTATATATGCAATACATAGTAAGTATATATATAATAAACAAGTAGGTTGTCATAACCACCTACTTTTTTTTACATCTGTTTCTATCTAGCTATCTAATTCTTTCTATCTATATATGCAATACATAGTAAGTATATATATAATAAACAAGTAGGTTGTCATAACCACCTACTTTTTTTTACATCTGTTTCTATCTAGCTATCTAATTCTTTCTATCTATATATGCAATACATAGTAAGTATATATATAATAAACAAGTAGGTTGTCATAACCACCTACTTTTTTTTACATCTGTTTCTATCTAGCTATCTAATTCTTTCTATCTATATATGCAATACATAGTAAGTATATATATAATAAACAAGTAGGTTGTCATAACCACCTACTTTTTTTTACATCTGTTTCTATCTAGCTATCTAATTCTTTCTATCTATATATGCAATACATAGTAAGTATATATATAATAAACAAGTAGGTTGTCATAACCACCTACTTTTTTTTACATCTGTTTCTATCTAGCTATCTAATTCTTTCTATCTATATATGCAATACATAGTAAGTATATATATAATAAACAAGTAGGTTGTCATAACCACCTACTTTTTTTTACATCTGTTTCTATCTAGCTATCTAATTCTTTCTATCTATATATGCAATACATAGTAAGTATATATATAATAAACAAGTAGGTTGTCATAACCACCTACTTTTTTTTACATCTGTTTCTATCTAGCTATCTAATTCTTTCTATCTATATATGCAATACATAGTAAGTATATATATAATAAACAAGTAGGTTGTCATAACCACCTACTTTTTTTTACATCTGTTTCTATCTAGCTATCTAATTCTTTCTATCTATATATGCAATACATAGTAAGTATATATATAATAAACAAGTAGGTTGTCATAACCACCTACTTTTTTTTACATCTGTTTCTATCTAGCTATCTAATTCTTTCTATCTATATATGCAATACATAGTAAGTATATATATAATAAACAAGTAGGTTGTCATAACCACCTACTTTTTTTTACATCTGTTTCTATCTAGCTATCTAATTCTTTCTATCTATATATGCAATACATAGTAAGTATATATATAATAAACAAGTAGGTTGTCATAACCACCTACTTTTTTTTACATCTGTTTCTATCTAGCTATCTAATTCTTTCTATCTATATATGCAATACATAGTAAGTATATATATAATAAACAAGTAGGTTGTCATAACCACCTACTTTTTTTTACATCTGTTTCTATCTAGCTATCTAATTCTTTCTATCTATATATGCAATACATAGTAAGTATATATATAATAAACAAGTAGGTTGTCATAACCACCTACTTTTTTTTACATCTGTTTCTATCTAGCTATCTAATTCTTTCTATCTATATATGCAATACATAGTAAGTATATATATAATAAACAAGTAGGTTGTCATAACCACCTACTTTTTTTTACATCTGTTTCTATCTAGCTATCTAATTCTTTCTATCTATATATGCAATACATAGTAAGTATATATATAATAAACAAGTAGGTTGTCATAACCACCTACTTTTTTTTACATCTGTTTCTATCTAGCTATCTAATTCTTTCTATCTATATATGCAATACATAGTAAGTATATATATAATAAACAAGTAGGTTGTCATAACCACCTACTTTTTTTTACATCTGTTTCTATCTAGCTATCTAATTCTTTCTATCTATATATGCAATACATAGTAAGTATATATATAATAAACAAGTAGGTTGTCATAACCACCTACTTTTTTTTACATCTGTTTCTATCTAGCTATCTAATTCTTTCTATCTATATATGCAATACATAGTAAGTATATATATAATAAACAAGTAGGTTGTCATAACCACCTACTTTTTTTTACATCTGTTTCTATCTAGCTATCTAATTCTTTCTATCTATATATGCAATACATAGTAAGTATATATATAATAAACAAGTAGGTTGTCATAACCACCTACTTTTTTTTACATCTGTTTCTATCTAGCTATCTAATTCTTTCTATCTATATATGCAATACATAGTAAGTATATATATAATAAACAAGTAGGTTGTCATAACCACCTACTTTTTTTTACATCTGTTTCTATCTAGCTATCTAATTCTTTCTATCTATATATGCAATACATAGTAAGTATATATATAATAAACAAGTAGGTTGTCATAACCACCTACTTTTTTTTACATCTGTTTCTATCTAGCTATCTAATTCTTTCTATCTATATATGCAATACATAGTAAGTATATATATAATAAACAAGTAGGTTGTCATAACCACCTACTTTTTTTTACATCTGTTTCTATCTAGCTATCTAATTCTTTCTATCTATATATGCAATACATAGTAAGTATATATATAATAAACAAGTAGGTTGTCATAACCACCTACTTTTTTTTACATCTGTTTCTATCTAGCTATCTAATTCTTTCTATCTATATATGCAATACATAGTAAGTATATATATAATAAACAAGTAGGTTGTCATAACCACCTACTTTTTTTTACATCTGTTTCTATCTAGCTATCTAATTCTTTCTATCTATATATGCAATACATAGTAAGTATATATATAATAAACAAGTAGGTTGTCATAACCACCTACTTTTTTTTACATCTGTTTCTATCTAGCTATCTAATTCTTTCTATCTATATATGCAATACATAGTAAGTATATATATAATAAACAAGTAGGTTGTCATAACCACCTACTTTTTTTTACATCTGTTTCTATCTAGCTATCTAATTCTTTCTATCTATATATGCAATACATAGTAAGTATATATATAATAAACAAGTAGGTTGTCATAACCACCTACTTTTTTTTACATCTGTTTCTATCTATCTAATTCTTTCTATCTATATATGCAATACAAAGTAAATTAATCCCTCTCCTCCTATCCTATTATTATGTTAAACTCCCCTCTACTCTAGCCCATACTATTCTATTGTATACATTCACACCTCATTCACACGTTATTTACAACCTATTAACCACTCCCTTCCCTCCTTCCCATTCACACCTTATATACTTTACCTGGCCTTTATCTTCTCCCCCGCTGCTCTGCCGACACCTGCAAAAAAAAAACAAGCCCAAAAACCGCAACCCGCGGCCAGCAAAAAAAGCCGCTACTCAGGAAAAAAACAAGCCCAATCCCGCTTGTTATAAGCAGACTTGGCAACTATGGTTTTACACATGCGGCTGTGCCCTATATTCATTGTAACATGGACCCTGTTTCAGACTTTAGAAGGAAATAAGAACAGGCGGATTCACAAACGTACACACCTAAGTGGCAAGTGCACTCCCATCACACTTCCTCATTCTAACAGATTTTAGCTGACTTCCGCCACCATAGGGCTACCTTAACTTTCCATGCATATGTTTGTGCAGAGTTTGTGAAAGTAAGAATGGAAGTGTCTAACCAGCCCATTCAGCCCTATTTAAATGCCCCACAACCACTTTTCCTAACTTCATTCTTACGGACTAATGGCTCACCCTTTGTTACCGATGTCATTAGGTATGGAGATGAACTCCGTATGTAATGGGTAACATTTGGCAAGAGTACAACTCAACTAAACCATTCTGCAAACTAAGAGGTGCCAATTCATTTGAATTCTTTTGCATGTAGGGTAAATACTTTACTTTTGCACATAGCTTTATGTTTATTCTATAAAATAAAGTTGAGCTAAGAAACTTCCCTTCTAATTCTGCTTTCACAGCTTAAATTTGCCTACTCTTGCTATTCTACATGGTATTGTGTGGGTCTACATTTACACCTACAAAAAAGGTGTAAGTGCAGCTCTGGATCAGCCCATGTCTTTATTTATCTATATTCTCTGTCTTTATTTATTTCTTTTCTCTGGTGCAATGAGGGAACCAGCTGCCCACAGACAGATTTATTTAAATAGTAATTTGAATCATTATATTCGTAGAAGAAAAATGCTGCTTCATACATCTTAAGGTTTGAACACTTGATGATGGATGGATGATGATGTGGATATCTGCATTGAAATAGCTGATTTCCAGCAATTTTGTGTGGAGGATTACACTTTGAAATGACAGGAAAATAATGTGACATACACACAGAGGCTGATCCAAGTCCTCATCAACTGCCCTGAAAAGGAATCTCACTGCAGCAAAACTGTTGAGCCATAGGGGAGCAAATTTCAAATGTGCAAACAGACCTAAGCTGGGCACACACCTTTGCAATTATGCGGCAGATAATACGATTCCAGACCATTTGCAAGAGAGTTTATGCTCCCACGATCCTTATTTTTATCAATAAAAATATTGCATCTGTTGGTTTGGTTTTTAATTGTCCTAAAAATCACAATCTGATGTTGGATAAATGTGAGTAGTGTGTACACAGGTATGACCGCCTGTCTGACTGTTCTCCTGTGCAGCAGATATCTGTACAGTGTGTACACACTCACAATTATGTCAGCAGATCTGCTGGTAAATTTGGTGAATAGGCATGTTATTGGGACTTGCAGTTGTCAGTAAAACTGTAAGATCTTGCGGCTGGTCCAGAGCTGCCCTTCTGTCCGATTTTGCCATTTTTAATAATTAAAATAAAAAAAACACAAAAAAAAAACTTTGTTTAGACTGCACCTACAGTAACCCATACGGCTCTGACCGCGGATATTTTTACCAAATGCACTTTTTCTAACGGGTTATTCAGGGTTGCATGTTTCTGATGAAACACCCAACTCTGTATAGGCTGTATAGCTGATCCATATACTACTTAAAACTCTGAATCAGCTCCATAATCTTTATATATATTTGATTTCAGATTTCGTTTGCCTTTAAAAAAAAGTTTTTCCAGTGTAATAATAATACGAGAGTAAAGTTGATGGTATGCAAAAAACACTGCCAAACATAAAGTGTAAACACTTTTTCCGCATTTCAGGAAATACAATGAGATAACTCATTTTGCTTTGTATAAAACAAAACAAGCTGTGCTATTATAACAAAGAGGAATACATTTCTGCTTAAATTTTACAGCATAATGGCAAACTACTTATCAGTAGTTCCATAATTGCGGAATATGAGTCAGTTCCTCTATGTTTTATGTGGGTTTGCATTTTGAACAGAATGCATATATTACACATGCTCTTATTTGCAATTAATTGTTATCAGGAGGCATTTGCCAGAACTGGAGCCAATTCATTTCTGCACCTGATGAAGTGTAGTCCAATCTGATAAATCCCTTCACCCACTTGTTTCCTCCCTTATTAGCTATTCTGTATCACTCCATAAAACAAGCAAGCAAATTACTACATCTGTTAAATGAGCAGGATTGAACATGTCTTAGCATTACTATTCTTTTATACAAAGGAGACAGCTTTCCAATCTCGGTAGTGATACAATTCCATGATTGTATTATAGTTCTTCAAACAAATGATATTGACTCTTGCATCTCGTCAGGAAGCAGAAGGTCACTACAGACGTCAGCTAGTTAGGTTTTGCGAACAAAAGCGACAGGCTATGTGTTGTGAATGGAAATGGGAGGCATTACCATATGATAGATGCCTTGCTCAGGCAGCATGCACGAAGTTAAGAGAGAAGCATTAACGCTGACAATGTTATGAGCCTAATTGTTTTGGTAATTACTACATGCAGTATATAGTGGTTGAGTCTAACGGATAACTGTTACTCATTATCACTTTCGAATAAGAAATCAGGTCTTAAATAAAGAATCCTGTCCTGTAGGCACTTATTGTACTATATTGCTATATTCAGGAATGCATCTACACATATATAAAAGCTTACAAAGATAGACAAGTACAAAAAAAGAAAAAAGAAAAAAAAAGATAATGACATGTAAAAAGCTTTGAAAAAGAAAATGAGATGCAAGCACAATGGTTCTCATGCTCTCTGTTATTATGATGGTGATGTATTATTTCATATCTTACTGGTGAGGACTAACTTTCTATAAGAATGATGTCTTAGTCCAAGTAACACAGACTCGTTTATTGGCATGCATACATACATAAAATATTGAAAGTGTATGTATTCATGGAAATAGTGAGGCCAGGGCAAAGATGACTCTCTCTCTTTGGGCCTGATCCAGACCTACGCATGAGAGCGGAGCGTATTACCGCTGCAGCGTAAAATCTTTCACTCCCACGACACTCCCCTTACCTTCCTTTCATTACGCCCGCCGAACCCTACCCTAACTTTTCCATGTGTTCGTACATATTTTTGTAGCGACGCGCTGTTCGTAGCGGACTAAACACGGCCATACTGTACAATTTAAATGGCTCCCCCCCGTCTACATTCCTTAACTCCAGCATCCGTAGTAACTTCATACTATAAACACGCCCCGTCGTCAGAAAAAACGCAAACAATACGGACGCCAGAATCGCCGCTACGAAAAGGTCTTTGGTACGACCGGAAGTTGTCACTCTGCACATGCGCAGTGCGTTTTTTCTGCCGTTTTTACGCTTACGATCAGTGTTAGCTCGCATGCGAGCGTAGGTCTGGATCAGGCCCTTTCTCTCTCTCTCGCTATCTCTCTTTCTCACTCTCTCTCTCTCGCGCTCTCTCTCTTTCTCGCTCTATATTTTTCTCCCTCTCTCTTGTCAATTTATTTTATTTTAATTTATAATTTATGCAAAAACAGAATAGTTTTTTCTTATTACACTATTTTGCCTTTGAGCTGTACTGTCCACTGATCTATATGATACAACCTAAAACATGAAGTATAGGTTAGATATCTAAATAATTGTATTTATTTATATAATTTGTACACATCTATTCATTTGTTGCCATATTAATCACATGTGCAGTTAGATAAGTATACCTAGACCTTGGTGATTTCCACCATAACAATACATTTCTCTGGATTTGTTGTTCTTTTTATCTATAAGCTGTAACATATCCACTCTTCAATGACGGTATGTTTGGGTTCGCGGATGAGTATTGGGCACCAACATTTCTGGTGGCAGCCCTCATAACTCAGGTCATTAATCTCCTTTCAGGCCACTAATATCCTAAAAAAGACAATGGCGCAGATCTAGAATTAGTTATCGTGCATAAGTCTCCTGTCAGGTAACGTGCTCATGCGCACACATGTTACGCTTGCGTGCTGGCATTTGTATGGAACTTTGTTACATACGCATGGCAATACGCAAAAGGGGCTGATCCCTAATTTACTCTTGTCGTATCGCCATAGAGGCGGAGATAGACATTAAAATTAGGGGTTGGGGCAGGGAAGCTGCAGCCGTAAGTGTCCAGATTTACTACCAAGAGCAGGTAGTGCCAGGGGGGGGCAGTCCCCACTACGCGATCGTACCTACGGATCCTCGCACGCACGTAAAGCGTAAGACATTCCCCAATGCCTCTACCACTACACCTCTGACTCTCACAAACAACTACAGCTCTAACTCTCCCACACATTCACCTGTAAAGTCCCTCCTCAATCTGCTTTATGGAACCTCCATTCCTCTTAAGCTGCCACAATCACCAACAGAACTAATAATATTTCCTCCTGCCAATAAAACACACCCAGCAGGTCAGTCTCTACATTGGTTGCCTGTATTTTACAAAATGTATTACAAAATTTAGCTAACCTACAAAGCTGTCAATAAGACTGCACCCACATAAAGGATGTAGTTCACCACTAAGACGCCCCTTTTTCCTTGTTCCCACCCTGCTGCAGACAGGTAAACACTGATCCCTGTCCCCAACTTTTATGCTAATCCTTACCCTAACCTTCCTCTCCATTACACTAATCCTAGCCCTCCCTAACCCTAACCGTCAACTTCACTGATCCATCCCCTTACCGAAACCTAACCCTTAAACTCCTCTTCTCCGATCCATCCCCTCACCACAGACTAACCCTAAATCTCCTCTTTTCTGATGCATTCCCTCCCTGCAGCCTAAACCTAAGTCTCCCCTTCTCCCATCCATTCCCTCCCTGCAGCCTAGACCTAAGTCTCCCCTTCTCCCATCCATCCCCTCCCTGCAGCCTAGACCTAAGTGTCCTCTTCTCCGATGCATCCCCTCCCCACAACCTAACCCTAAGTCTCCCTTTCTCCCATCCATCGCCTCCCCGCAGACTAACCCTAAGACTACCCTGCTACAGTACATCCCCTCCCTGCAGCCTAAGTGCAATAACCTGTTGGGTACCATTGTAATTGTCTGGTGCTGTGGAGGGTCTGCGGTGTGAATTTCTAGTTTGAGCATTCGCAATAGACACAGACGACAGTCAGCTGTCAGCTGTGTGTGTCTGCAGATGCCATTTTCGGAGCGGTGCACACAACTCCACATAAATATCCTCACTCATTTTAAGGTACATCCCTGGTCGCTCTCACAGATCTTTACATTATCTGCAACTCACTTCTAGGACTTCTCCCATGCAGCATCAACTCTCTAGAATAAACTTTCTCACCCCATAAAGACTATCCTCTACTCTCCAACCTCTCTCCCACAATATCCAAAAACATGCTACTTGGCTACTGGATAAATGATAACCCTAGTCTGTGTGTGGGAGAGTAAGGGAATTTAGAATGTAACTCTAGTGAGGCAGAGACTGATGTAAATGGTTGCTTAAACATTGTATAGCCCTACATAAAATGATGGTGCAATATAAAAACATTAATACTACGGTACACGGGACTTCTCACTGATCACATCAAGCAGCTGACTGAATCTAAGCGTTTGTATGGTGTAACACATAAGGAGGTCAGTGCCTATTCCCCGGACTGCAGGCTAATACCTAAGGCTTCCATATCAGCCGAGGATACAGTCTCTACTTCATTACTGCAATCCCAAAGGTGACATCATAGGACTGGTGCCTGTATAAAACCTATATATTCCTTAAACTGTATGCACATCATACAGCTATTTTCTACATTTGGCTAGCTAGTATTATTGTGCCAACTGGAACTACAAATCTATACCATCCACTTTATCTAGCCTTTCTAACGTCAGTATTGACGCTATTGCAGTATTGCAAGTCATCATCTTTATTGGATACTGTGGCAAATTAACAGATACATCGGAACAAACTGAAAACTGTCATTTCCATTGAAGGCTGTGGCTTTTTAGCAGTGATCAATTGTTACATTGTAGTCTAACTAGTTTTGCTGTGACACAAACTGGAATACTGTTGTTTACACCATCTGTGAATGTCTATGGGCCCACACTGACTTGTATGTTGATTTTAGAATTTGTGTTTTAATAAATTAGTATTTTAAATTGGTAAGGCGACTATATCAGGTTATTTCAAATATTTTTGTAAATCAATTTATATTTTTAATAATTTGGTTTGATGGTTATTGTTGTTTTTGGTTCTTGCTGGATTGTTTTTCTTGTTTTATTTTTTATACTATATATAGGTATAACTATAAAGTTATAGGTATAGTTTTATA
>WWET01000284.1:492609-534925 GCA_011038615.1 Limnodynastes dumerilii
CAGCAGGAAAATACAGGAAAGTAGTTTTACCTATATGTAACCATTGATGTGGACAGTTTATTAGCTCTGACTATTATACTCTACAGGTCCTAGGTATCTGCTAAACCTATTCAGTCAGAGCATGCTGGGTCCCACAATTTATGGAGAGACACAGGTTGGCCAGGTCTGTAATTCGTTTGCTAGTTACTGGATACGAGGGAAAGAAGACCAATGGATATCATTTAGGTGGCAAAATGGCTTTTATTTCCCTAAATTGGGGAATTATGTGAGTTTTTCAAGCTTTCTGAAAGATTTATTTTAACTGTTGTCAAGTAAGCTTCTAGTGTTTTCTAAGGAACCAAATTTGAGAAATCTTTACATCACTATAAGGTGTGTTTTTGTTTTTTGCAGTCTGGCAATATAAAATATGGTTGCTGTAGAGAGTCATTTGATTTGATAAATGTTTAAGCAGGGTGAAACAGAAGCATAATGGACCAGATTCAGAGATTAAAAATAAGAGAGGAAAGTTACTCCTGGGCAAAATCATGTTGATTTCAGGGAAGTCATATTTCATATGTTGCAAACACTATTGGAGTTGAGAGGAGATGTCTCCCTGCCGTTGTCTAAATAACAGTGTAAAAGTAAATCTGGTCACTATCTGTGTGCAGTAAGCAATCCCTGCATATAAAGAATATAATTAACTTTGGTTTTGCCCATGAGTAACTTTCCTCCCTTAGGGCCGTATTCACAGATCCGTGAAGTTGCGTGCGTATTTTTAGGTATGTTTTAATTGCGCATACGTAGTAAATTTATTTACGTAACTAACGTAGAATATACGCATGTAAATACTTTAAGCACGGATATGTGAATCGCACTTGGGGACATACGTACGGAGGGGCGGGGTTGAAACATGTATATGAAAAGTTACGTGAAAGAGGGTGGGGGGCATTTAAATGAGTCTTTGAGGGGGCGGTTACATAGAATCGCACGTATGGCATAGATATACGCACGTATGTACAAACGTAAAGTTAGAGGTGCTCTGTGGAGGCGTAAGTCTACGATTGCACGGCTGTGAGAGGGGGGTGTCAGGGGTGTTGGTGGGTGTTGGCTTGCTACGTGCGTGCGTATAATTGCGCATCTGTGAATACGGCCCTTATTTTCAATCTCTGTATCTGGTCCAAAGCGAAGAACAGCAATTTGTTGAATGTTATTAGTGTTTCCTAAAAGGTCAAAATCTTTTTCCTTAAACGAGTAACCTTATGGGTATTTCTATTAAAGTAAATTTTCCAAATAAAATAAAAATATATATAGACAAGCAAAATATATTTAACTTCAAAGGATATAGTAACATAAATCTTATATACATAATATACACTCTATGAGCAATACAGAAATACTTCAGTTTATAAAAGAATGGTTAAGCTATATTGGGAAAAGCACCTAAGATAGATACAAATGTGTTAGATAAAATCTGAGATACACAAGGGAGTCAGATCATTATAACAGTAAAGTTAGAAAAAGGAAAGGGAAACCATTATTATGATAGGAAAAAAGATGTAGGCATTATAAAGCCTTTAAATTATCTTTTCTAGCATTGGGAGACTAACAAAAGGGCACGTACTGAGGCTAAAATAGACAGAGGTTGGGATTCACAGAACACATGTACAAAAGATAAAAACAAACCACATAAAATAAACCAGATTGCAAGAGTAGACCTTGCATTCAAAGGATTCATCTCACCTCTGCTAAAGAGGCAGCTTAAATTCATACATTAATCTGACAATGTTTATTGACACTAAACCAACTGTCTTTGAACTGAAAGTATATTAAATCTGTGCTAAAGTGGATATGATATTTATAACTAATGTACTGTAAGGAAAATTGTGAAATCTATTACCAGTTATAAATATAACTAATTATATTGGCAAAGAACGTCCCAATGTTAATATATCCATCATCCCATATAAATGCTCACATTGGGCCGGATCCAGACCTAAGTGCTTGTTACGTGTCAGCTTGTAGCGTATTTTCTAGGCACTCCCCTTGCTTATACGTATTTTTGACCGTTTTACGCTTGCCAAACCCTACATTAACTTTTCAAAGCGTTACTACTGACATACGTAAAGGCTTCACGTATGTAAGTGCCTAAGCACACCCATATTGTAGATATAAATGCCTCACCCCGCCTCCAAAGCGTAATTACGGGTGTTGTATGGATGTCACGCCCCTTCATTTCGTATTTACGCTGTTGATACGATAATGGTACATATACGTTCACAGTCATGTGCCGTTACATCTGCGATGCGCATGCGCAGTAAATACTAATGGGCAATTTTACGTCAGCGGCTAGTGTAAAATCGCTTGCGTACGTAGTTTAGGATCTGGCCCATTTTTTACTGCATCAGATACACATACGCATAGATTTTTATAATGCAATTATATTAAACTGTAGAATATAAACAGTATTTAGTATTTATTATTAAATGATCTTTTAGCTTGGTCTTGTGACTATTATGGGCAAGGCAATTAATAGCATAAATTGATGGTCATTAGCCTTGAGAACACTGGGATAAGGGATCTCAGAAGAAACAAGTCCTATTGATTAATGTCAGGCAAGTGATGCGGGGTCTTCAGCTATCTTACTAGGTATGCTGTAATAGGTGTTTCATTGACTTATAGGGCGGGATAATGCGCCCAATGCTGCTATGGATCACTATATACATTTACTTAGGGTTGCCAACTTTTAATGGCTCCGGGAGATCCTGAAAGAAAGCCATAGATGCATGCAGGGGCGGGGCTTAATGACGTGATTTATGCAAATCGAATCGTTAAGCCTTGCCCTCTGGCTACCAATTTCCCCATTTTTAGGTTTAATAGGGATGGGGGTGGGGCTTGATGATGCAAACTGTGTCATCAAGCCCCTCCCTGCCCCTAGTAACACTAGGATACTGGGAAAATTGTCTGAATTTCAGGATTCTTCTGGGAGTCGGCAACCCTGCATTTACTCTGTACATGCGCATACCAGAAGCATACTCAATTGTGGAGATTCACACCAAATGTAACTTACTGCTGCCTGCATTCAGAGTGCCATTAACAGGGAGGGAAGAGGTCCACTACGCTAGTCAGTGTACAGCAAGGGTGTCTTCTACTACTGCAGCACATATCTAGGTCCACAAAGTCACTGGCGTTCGAGACTTCACAGCTATATAAGATCATTGTGGTGGTATTTAATCCAGCAACTGCTTCTCTACAGGAATTGACATTGTGCTGTATATTGGTCAAACAATTTCTTTACTGTCATATAATTTTATACTCATTTTGTTCGTGATGATATTTTTAGTAGATTTGAATTTGAAATTAAGAGCTTGCTCAAAGCATAAACAGCTTTTCCATTATACATAATTGAGGAAGTTAATGAAAACGTAGTTGTATTGTGCTCAGGGGCTTCAGGCTCTCTCATGCCCCTCTCTGATCCTTTATAGCCTCCTGTAATAAATACATAACCAGGATTGCTTAATCACCCCCTCCCCCCTTCATCCCATTAGTATGCATTAATAGGAAAAAATACCTTGTTTTTTTCTGGTCCATTAGTCTATCAAATAGGAGCAGAAGGACCTCAGTGTTGCAGCCAGTAGAAGTCAAATGACACAGTCTTGCTGCGGGCTCAATAGATCACCTTATGATTCTCCTGTTGAAGCTAACAGCTAATACAGATACTGTATTTACTATTTAGGCAGTGGTGGGGAACAGTGCTGCATCAGGTCCAGACCCACTGTGTCTGCCAAAAACCCTAGGCTGCAGCTTATAACCCTATTGGCTGATCAGACCAGAGCTACATGTTTGTTTACATCTGGATTCATTGTAATACACCTGTTGTTTTCTTATCCCAAATACAGGATGCGTTTTTTTTTGTTTTGAGTCTTGATCAGGTCCATTTAATCAGTTGTGTGACCTGCATCAGAACCAACTAGAACACAATCCTAAAGAAGGAATACTGCAATACTGATGTAAAACAGAGCTATGTATGTTACCTTCATGCTTTATAACTGAAGATTGTAATTACTTATAGGGATAAGTGACTTAAGATAACAGTTTGGAAAGAAAGACAGTTTATATGATTTAAGCCAGAGCTCGAAGTGTGAGGGGTATACAGGGGTATACCATACCCCCAATTCTCCCACTGATTGCATTGCAAAGTGTTAATCTCCACTTACTTCTATTACTTCTATATTTTCATACCTCCACTTGTAAATGTCTATACCACCACAGGGTCAAGCATGGTAGAAAAAAAAATTGTGATAAAATAATGCTGAAACCCTAGGACTAAAAAAATTTACAATGCAGATATAATTAGCAGAATCTCATCCTTTTATTTCATTCTTCAGTTTCTCTGGCTACTTTTCTAGCAGCTTGATCAATGAATTTGTAACAATTATAAATGGTTTTGCATATATCAAGAAAAGGATTGTTTAGTACAATATAAGACAGATTACCTATCACTCACACACAAGGTGGCACTGCATGATGTCAGAATTGGGAGAAGATTCGGGCAAAGTAGTTACAGTAGCACCTGTAAATTGGTCTGGTGATTGGTAGTTGGATTGCAGGTTGACAGGATTTGATATTATAAGCAGTCATTTATCTATTGTCAGGCCAACAGAATGGCCATTTGGAGACTCTCCTCTGTTAATCCTAATTAGTTCTTTATCTTCTGTGTTCAGGTTTTCATAAACTTAAAAATAAAAATTACAACCACCTTCTCTAGGAATCTGGACTGTTTAAAATAAATACATAGACCAATAACTGAAAGATGCCTTGGAGTTGTCTCTTAACAAAATACAACATGATCTACATATGAGATACAATAAAGTAATAGGCAATACGCACTTTCAGCGTTCATAGCCATAAAGATGCTAAAGGGTCATAGCCTCAAACATATGCTGTACAAAAGTTGCTTTTTTTTGGGTCTTTCAATAACCCCTAATGAGTGTTTCAGAGTTAGCTTTCTTTCATATGAGCCCAAAATGTTTTTCATTGGCCCCAATGTAGAAGTGCCTAATAATTTTTTTGCTTTGCTTATAATATATAACTTATACTTTCTTTAAGAGACATTACAATGATTAATTAATGCTTCTTAACAGGCATTACAAAGATGCTGGGATAACATTCCATCCTTTGTAGTATAGTTTAATGAAGACACTCAGAGGTAAAATAAGCAGCAGCCTAAATGACATAAAAATGGCACTCACTGAACCATACACAACTGATCCTGCAAGCCATAATTTAGACCACTAACGTCGTCCTACGCCACTGTTACATTCCATCAGTGCAGACGCTTCCAATTAATTTCCATGACCTCATTTGCAATTATAGAGTGTCATTTCAATGCAATAATAATGGCATAGTGAAAAACACACACGTAAAAAAAACCACCAGCAGCAGTCATCTATTCTGAACTACGGGTGAAAACTAAAACTGCAAGACATCATGCATACAGTGCATGCAGCGTAGCCAGAGAAACAAGCAACAGAAATAGAATTCCAGGATGGCAGTGCGTGGGTGATACACAAACCACTTTATGAGCAAAAGCTTCAAGTGATATTTTAGACTTGACATAGATGACAGTACCTTTTCTCTATTTATAATTCCTGCCTACATAATGCTTTTATACATTGCATCATTTTTTACACTTAAGCATTACTTTACTGTACTTGAAAAAAGTTGTGTGGAACTCTTTGCAATGTGTAGCAGCCGTATTGCACAGAGATTGGGAACTATGCTTATGCAGTGCAGGATCACTGACACTCTAAATAACATTGACAAGGAACAGAAATGCTTATATTACTAGGAAGACAAAGCTTAGAACTCCAGAATGATTCCATTTTAATAATACATAATATAAAGGTCAATGAAAGATACATGCAACTGCCATTCTGTAAATGGTTCTTGTGATAGCTGTACTCACACGATCCATAGGTAATGTCATCATCATATGTCACGCCATAGTTTAGTAATATAATAGTGTCTTGCATAAAAAAGGTAACTTTTGCTAGATGCCAGTAACAAATAATCAAATAAATTACATGCAAAAAAAATAAGACACATGGAACAAATCCGAGGGAGTTATTACATTTATGAACCCATTAAAATAACAGTTTTGCAGCAGAAGTGGTGTTGTGGACATACACATGCATGTTATTGAAGAATTATTCACCTCTGAGCAACCATCATCATGTTTCATTCCTTCCATTTTTTATTCCGTCGCTCATACTTGACAATATTTTTCTCCCCTGCGATCTATGATGCAGATACAGCTGACCAGCTCCCTGCCCTGCTCCTCAATGCTGTAGATCAGGCCTGTCCAACCTGCGACCCAGCAAGAGTTACGACTCCCAGCATAGTTTAACTGCATAGGCATAGCTGATACCTGCCATATTTCACAACACCTGTTGGGCCACAGGTTGGGCAAGCCTGCTGTCGATAACATCAATGACAGAGGACGAGGCCAGGAGGCATCAATTTGCAGCAAAATGACTTGTCAAGTTCGGCCCTTGTTTCACAATTCTGTGAATAACAGCACTGGACAGTGGAGACGAGGCTTATTGAAGCGATTTCTGTCATCAATTCCAGCTGCAGGCCAAATGTAGGAGTGACTTGCTCTTGTAGGAGTTCAAGTGCACTGCCTGAATTTTGTGATTCTCGATGTTCCAGTTTGAAAGTATGGAATAGGCTTAACTTTCAATTCAATCAATCTACTAGCATTTTTTCTTGCCATGTGGGAGGAAACCGGAGCACCTGGAGGACACCAACGCAGACACTTGGAGAACATGCAAACCTCACACAGATAAGGCCTTATCCGAGATTAGAACCTATGACCTCAGAGCTCTGAGGCACAAGTCCTACTCACTGAGCCACTGTACTTCTTCTTCTGGAAGTGGTGTACTGGCTAAGTCCAGACGCAGGGTCCTGGTCTCCCTTTGTACACAGGAAAGTTAGACTTCCAGAGTAATCTGGCATCGGAACTCTGCAGCCACTTCAACTGCAGCAGCGGCGGGGTTCTGAATGTGGCCCTATGTGTGTAAATGACACATGCAAGCTCCATGAAATGTTTAATAAATATGAATGACTCAATGGGCCGGATCCAGAATAAATAACGTAAGGGGACTTACACAAGACAGTTGCATAATTCAGCCCTAACGTTACTTGTGCACATGCTAGATGTTACGCCACAAATGTCCTAGCCCACGGAATGGTAGGACATCAGTACGTGTATGCGTTCCATATATTCTACATACAGAGGTGGGATCAGGCATGTAGAACAGGCTGAGGGAGTAACATTATCAGTTCCGCGTGGATCTGTGTACTTAGAGAGGCGGACTTTGTTTAAACTCTGCACGAGTTGGGGGGTGGTGACAGGGGAGTACACGCCCTTCTTCCGTGCACAGTTTCAGGCCTCTGTGCCTACGGAACAGGCCCAATGAATAAAAGCATTTAATAAACTTACAATTGATTATGTGGACTAAAGTAAAATAAATGGATAAATTCATATTGTATTTGTGATGTCTTAACAAATTAATGACTGTTGAACTTGATGAGGCAAATCATTGATTTCTTTCCTATCTTAGATATGTTATGATAAATGGTCAGGACTAATTTTTCATTATGTCAGTGCTGAAGTGACGTGCAGGCAATTAAAAGGAAAAAACTACTATTGATTATTTTTAATTTAAAATATTGGATGTGGAAATCCATTAAAACACTCGGATTTAAAGAGACAATTTATCTCCAGAAGGATACTGATTTTCATACACAAATTTACTGTGAATGTAAAAAAAAAAACTGTTTATGGATTCAGACTATTCATAGATAACAATAACAGCAAATGTTTAATAATGACATATGTTATACCCAAGTTACAGTACTAACATGGTACATTGTGCTGTGCACACCACAGGTTCCTACCTGATCCCCATGAATGATGAATGGTGATATCCACATGGAAGAAGAAAACCCCCCCTCCCCCTCCCCTGTACACCGCTTACCAGATACTTCTCCGGCTTGGAGAATGTATCAAAATAGTTTAATTAGTATTAACGGGCCTGATCCAGACCTATGATCATGAAAAGCTCGTGTGCGTAGCGTATATACTCCCGCGTACCTCCGATGCACTCCCCTAGGCACTGCCCCTGTTCATACTTACTTTTGTCGTCTTACGCTGAGCAAACCCTACCCTAACTTAGCCGCGGCCATCGTAATGCTCCTTGTGTAGTTACGACGCTTAGCACGCCCATACTGCGCAATTTCAATGGCTCACCCCGCCCTTGGTGCATATTTGTGGCTTTCATGTGGCAGGCACGCCCCCCCCCAAGCATAGCAATGAAGCTGGTACGCTCAAGGCCCATATGCTCAGACTTTCATAGCGTAACATGAGCGTAACATCTGCCCCGAGCGTGCGCAGTAAGTACAAATTGCCGCTTTTACGTTTACGACCATCGTAAAAACGCACCCGAGCGTAGGTCTGGATCAGGCCCAACATCATTTGTAGATGACAACAGTAGAGACCTGGGGTTGATTGTGTCTTTTATATCATTGGCCCTAATTCATCAGACACCCTGATTTGTGTAATTTGGAGGCTTTACTTGATATTGAGCCCAGTGTCAAGGCAAGAGGGAGGAGAGAGTGTAAGGAAAGAAAATACATGTAGCTCTTTTGCTTACCTCCATGGTCAACTACTGCAGTGTGTCCTCAATTTTATAGACACCAGGCACTCTCTTGTCTCATAGCCCCTTATTGATGGTCACGGTTCCCAACTTCTTCCAGGTGGCATTTTGAGTCTCCTTTACTTCTTTCTTCGTTCTTTGGCATCTTCTGTGCATGAATCGTTGCAGATCTTTCTGCTTAGCCCTCTTCCAGGCACTTCATATAAGCCACTACATGAAAGCTATCTGCTAATCTACCGCGATTTATGCATTGTGAAGTGGGCTCTATAGACCGTTACTTTTTAATGTAACTTCCATCACATGGAACTAATTACCATGCTTTTAAGATAAAAGCGGCAGTAACTTTTTAATGTAACATTTAGATTGAGGATGGACCGCTGATCCCTAAGTGTAACTTAAGGCTGCCTTATGGCATTGTAAGTCACACTATTTAAGAACAAGAGAGGGGAGTGACAGGGGGAGTTCACTCCCCTCTCTTGAGCGGACGGACAGACCCCCTACACGTATGGAAGCATGCGAGGGTCTGGATCCAGTCCATGTTCTGTAACATTTTCTCACCTTAACCAAACCCCTTGATTAAGTCTCTTCATCTACTGCTTATGTACCACAATGACTTCAATGGAAGAATAGAGGTCACCACCCACATCCAAGGGGATCAGCGGCCGGATGGAGCACTGATCTGTAAGTGTAATTTAAGGCTGCACTTGTTACGGACGAGAGAGGGGAGTGACAGGGGGAGTTCTCCCCAGTGGATGGAAAGACCCCCGCATGTAAAATATGCAGAGGTCTAAATCCGGTCCTTCATCTCTTGCTATTTTTGGACCGGATTCACATATTCGTATTTACGGTGTGTGTGTTTTTTCACGCGCACATAGCAAGGCAACACCCATAACACCCCCCTCGGCTGGACGGGTTTTCGGTGACTTCCGCCTCCATAGAGCACCCTTAACTCTACATGTGTACTTACGCGCGTATGTTAAGGTACATACGTACGTACGTGCGTATCTATCTAACTGCACCCTCATTTAAATGCTTCCCCCTACCCACTTTCACGTAACTTCTACCATCCGGATAAAAACCACGTCCCTCCGTACCTATGTCTCTATGTGCGATTTACAAGTCCATGCCTAAAGTACTTACATGCGTAAATACCAGTGGCGCACCCAGGCTCTTTCTGAAACCTAACCTTAACCCAGTGGTGCACCCAGGGGGGGTTTCTGGTTGCCCAGAAACCCCCCAGATTGAAAATGGGGGAAAAAAATTGAAAAACGTGCAAAAAAAAATAAAACATTTTTTTAAAAGGGCGTGGCTTTTGCGGGTGCCGCGAAAGGGGCGTGGTCTATCGGCTGTGTGAGGTAGACTGACTTGGAGGAAGATGGTAATGGCCAATGCTGCAATAGGAAAGCAGGTAGGAATGGTAAATGTGTCACAACAAATTCAACAGTGCTTATGCTCTGGTATGCTATTGTGTAATGTGCTCTACTGATAATTGTATACTGCTATTGCTATTATATCTGTTCCTGCAATAGAAAACTACTAATTTAATGTGTAAAAGAAGTAAATTATAAATTACTTAAAAAATATAAAAAACAGGACTTGTTACAGACAATAACAATGCATTTCCTTAATGTAGATTTTTTTTTTTTTATTATTATTTTTAAATCTACATTATAAACTTCCTGCTGTCACAGAGAACGTTAATGGACGTCTTAGATATTTTGGCTGTCACCATAATATTAGTATTATCATTTTACATATGTTTTTTAACATCATATTGATTAGCTCTTTACAATTTTAAACAGTACTTCAAGATCTGCCATATTACAGTCTAATTCCCTAACATACACGCTCACAGGCTAGGGGTAATTTTTGCACCGTGCGGTATGACAGTGGGGGCGGGGCAGGGCGGGAGCAGAGCTTAAATGGGGCGGAGCTTATTTGTCCCGTTTTCGGGCTCCAAAATGTTGGGAGATATGCTAATATACCCCACATGTATTATACATATTGGAAACCCCCCTTTCAAAATCCTGTATTTGCCACTGAATACTACGTAATTTGCATTGAAAAAGTTACTATGCATGTGCAGTTAATCCACTCCTAAAAATACACACACAATACGCCATAAAAAAAGATCTGTAAACACGGCCCTTTTTCAGTCAGTCAGTCAATCAATCAATCAATCAATCAATCAATCAATCAATCAATCAGTCACTCACTCAGTAAGCAGAACTGTTCTCAGGCTGCAGCCACTCTCTGGAATAACCTTTATCACCCATTAAGACAATCCTCAACTCTCCAAACTTTCAAGCAGTTCCTTAAAATGTACCTCATCAGACGAACTTACTTGATTCCTCCTTCCTCACTTCCTTCTCTACTCCTCTGCCCTATCTACAACTACCTTGTTATCCAAGCTCCCTTTTAATTACATGACTAACATAAACTTGCGCACTTTGGGGTGGATTCTGAGTTGCAGAAGATCCATAGAAATGAATCCGCTATACGGCCTATACAGAGTTGTGTGTTTCAGCAAAAAAGGGCAGTTGGTTAAAATATCTGCAGTCAGAGCCAATCGCATATATGGAGGTGCAGATTAAAAGTTTAGGCTTTTTTTTTTCTTTAATAAATGTAAATTCTATTTCCACCTCCGATGATATAAAAGTTATAAAATCCAAATTTCACAACTATAGGGCATGCTGATGCTTGTAGTGCATTCTCACGTAGTAACAGAACTGTCATTAGCGCTGGGATGTCTGTCCTTGAAGAAGCACATAATTGTTGTCTGTCCTAGGGCTTCTTTATTTTGCCAAGACTCCCCCCCCCCTTCCTGGATTAAAAGCTTACAACAGGGGATCTATTGAATTATATTAATGACATTGGGCCAGATCCAGACCTAGTTAAGTGCATGAACTAAGTTACTCCTGGGCTAAACCATGTTGATTGCAGGGGAGTCATATTTCATCTTCTGCAAACAGTATTAGTGCTGAGAGGTGATGTTTCCTATCCCAAGTCTAAATAACAGTGTAATAGTAAAGCATGTCAGTATCTGTGTGCAGTAAGCAATTCACAGATATATCCCTGCATGCAAAGAATACAATTAACTTGACTCCCCCTGAAATTAACATGGTTTAGCCCAGGAGTAACTAAGTTCAAGCACTTAACTAGGTCTGGATTAGGCCCATTGTTGTATTTAATGTAAACATATTTTTGACATTACCGGTCGGCCCTATATTTTATTAGGTAACTAGGTAGGACATTCGCATGCCGCTGTGGACCCTTGATTACAGGGCATGCTGGCGCTTGTGCTTCTCCAAACGCCACCATGCCCCAACTATGCATCAATATAGTGCCATAAAAACACTATATACTAGTAGATGTTTTTCTGTTCTCATTGGTTTGATTATTAACAGATACCCTATAAGAAGTGACTGCCTGAGAGTGAGGAGACAAGATGATGACATGGTCTAACCATATGGTTTAGTCCCATACTTAGCATGCAATTTGTGTGGTGGGAGAAGCGCATACATGTTTTCATGTATTCAGTTCCACAGCCCGTAATTTGCAATTTGACTTGCTGACAGGATTGTGTTGTGAAGGGACTCCATTCCTGGAGGCTTTACACTGTGCAGTACTGTATTATTTCTACTGAAAGCCATATTGCCTGGAATAATGCCTCATGTCTTATATCTGACAGCTTATTTTACATAAATCCTGTAATGGTTTTCACTTGCTTACGGCTGGTTTTCCCGTTATCTTTATAGTTTCATTGTCTTGAAGCATTCCCTTATCCTATACAGTAGCTCTGGTCAAGGCTGATGAAGAACAAGTTATTTGCTTATTATTCCTTATTATGGACTGGATTCTATAACCCTGATTCAATTATCCGCGATTATGTCAGCAAAGTGGGTGCGGTGTGTTCATCGCGGACATCGCACCCAGTTATTACATGGAAATGCGCGTGATGCAATAGAAATTGAAAACATATCCAAACCGCGCGGTGATTGGCTGAGGTGCGTTGATGTTTGTGAACGTTGCACCGTCCTCCTCCTTTCCAAATCGTGCCGTTGCTAGCAAGTAGCACTTGCATAGGGGATTCCTGTTGCCTGTGGACTCATCCTGCAGTCAAGTACACTGGATTTCCAGTAACTGACCTTAACTATTTACTATGGAGATATCCATAAAGCTGCATCTGATCCTAAGTTACTGACCTGAAGCAAAAACCTATCTCTAATACATGTACTACATGGGATTGTCCATAGAAAGATAGCTGGGAGATATAACATGGCAGGTATCTGTTTACAGTGACATACCTGCCATTTTAATTTCTACAAGCTATCTTTCTATGGACAATCCAGTACATTGGAGATAGGTTTGCTTCAGGTCGGAAACTAGGTTTGCTTCAGGTCAGAAACTTAGGAGCAGATGCAGCTTTATCATAGCAGTGTCCCGATTTGAGCATTTGCAGGGGGAATATCTATAAAAATAAAAACCACACAGATCAACATAATCAATATAATATAAACACACATAAACCTTTGCCTTATCCTCTGATGAAATCCCCCGTGGGGATGAAACGCGTAAGGCATAGCAGCAGAAATCTGGTACCATCTACTGCACCCCAATGTATCTGTGCCACCTGCCAAGGACTTTGAACCGATGCAGTAGAATCCAGAAAACAATTAAAGGATAGAGACGAAGGCATCATCTAACGACGTGAGTACTCACCATCTTTACTCATGCGGACAGGAGTGTAATATCATGCAGCATTAGCTAGCCTGGAGAGGTACACCAGCCCGCCAAATAGGAGCAACGGTCAGAGACTCCCAGATCCAGCGGCCCAAACTCCCGCTTGACGGGGACGGCTCCGACGTCGCTACAGGTTACCCAACTGTAAGATCTATTAGTGGTATCGGAAGGCCGGGTGAAAAAGAATATCTGCCACTCTCCGTATACTTACTTTACCAACCTATAGCCCCCTGAGTAAGCTGAGCTAATTGACCATATATTATACTCACGAAGTTTAAAGAACACTGTTCACTTCTGGAGACTTCATAACCTTTTTTCTATTTTTCTATTTGAGGGTTGATCAACCTCAGACTATCAGTAATAGTTTATATCATCTCTAGGAAGGTTCATGTGTTCCTTAATTGATGCCAACAAGTAGTCACTATATAGTGCAGTTTTTTAGTTTTTTTATATACTGGTACCAGGTTAATTTGTTTAATAAATTGTATTTTTGTATTCATGAATTGCTCTGGAAGGCGATTTTAATAATTCGTTCATATTGAGCTTCATTTGGCTAGATATTGATATCAGTCAGATAACATCTAGCTATTTATTGCATATATTACCTCTTACAGCGCTGGTCATACTCTTTTGTTTTTTTCTATAAATATGGTTTATTTATGAAAAAAACATTAAAAAAAACTTTTATTAAATTCACTCGCATTGACTTGTATTAGAATGCGCACCCTTCAGAGGTGCGATTTTGTCTAGTAATTAAGGTGCGTTAATATGTAGTCATTAGGTGCGATGTTTCACTATTGAATATTGTTTCATTGCAAACTCAATGGTTTTAATAGGATTTTTTGGGGCTTTTGGGGATTTTACTATACAGGGTGCGATAATTGCTTTAATTGAATGGAACGATGTGAACCTCACGCCTAAACGATATGCAAATGAGGTGAAAACAGTGAAATTTTGCATATCGCAGTTAATTGATTCGGGGTCTGTGTTTGAAAATAAGAGGAAAACAGGTGGAAAGTTACACCAGGGCAAAGCCATATTGAACTGCAGGGGTGTCTAATGAGTTTTATTCTTTGAATGCAGGGAGAATTCTTTGCTTTTGCTTATTGCACACAGACAATGATCAGCTTTACTTTTAGACTGTGTTTAGACTTCAGCTAGGAAACATCTTCTTACAAACTTTAATGTTTATCTCCAGGTGCAAATTTCAACCTCTTTTCCTTCTTCATTTTTTTCTCTGGATCCCATCCTTTATTCAGTACCGTAATAAGTGTATTGTGACCGGTTCCGCCCACATGTCTGCTGTTGGCACTCTGTGTCTTCGTGTGCTTGTTACCACTGATTTCCATTTAGACGGGATAATGTCGAGTGAACTGTGCAAAGAACTCATTACAGTATAGGGTTATATACCCAATGGGCCTAATCCAGACTTAATAACGACAGCCAATTTACGCATGTAGCATGCTTAAGTCTGGCTGTGGGAACACACTGCACTGCACATGAGCACAGCAGATGTTACTCATCTTAATTCTGATTGTACATAACTTAGTGCATGATATCAATATGCAATATGCTTTGTGGGCAGAGGGAGGCATTTAAATTGCACAGTATTGGCTGGATTAGACACTTAAGTACAACAAGTCATTACGTATGACCAAAGATACACAAGGAAAAGTTCAGGCTGTTTTGTGAACATGTACAGTTGCATTCGAAAAACGATCTTTAGTCTGGATCAGGCCGAATATACTTATTGAGTCAACGTAGAAGAGAGCAGGGGAGAAACTGATTGTGACGTCAATAGCTGCCTTATAACTTGCTGGCTGATACTGGGACAAGATCAGCTATCGGGACACCATACAGAGTTTTGGCATAACTTGTTATTTCTAATGATAATAAAAAACGATAATAAAGAAATAATGTGTCCAAGGAGTGGAAGAATCTGAAAAAATGTATCATTTTAGATTTTTGTGATTCTTTCCCTCCTTGGACACATTGCACCTGATTCACAAAAAGGTAAAAACAGGATTTAAGTGAATATATTTAAGAACAGTTAAACTGAGCATGCCCAGAACTCAAAACTATGCACTTAAACCATGTAAGAATGATTCACAGATAAGAACGGCTACTTAGGAATGATTCATGCTTGAGAATGTAATGACTTCTGCGTGAGTGGCTAGAGGGACAAGACTCTTAATGCAAATGAGCAGCATACTTTTAAGAAGGCCTTGCAGAAACTAACATACGCACGAGAAAAGATAAGAATGCCCCCTACCATTCTTAAGTTGACATCTGCATGGTTAACAGAGAGCCAAAGCTTCATGATTTTCTGTTTGTTCAGCACACAACTGCTGTTGTAGAATGTAGCATCTTGTAGAATGTTTGCATTGTTTGTGTGTGAGATTTAAATTTGGTTTAGGTCTAATCTGTATGTAAATATTTATTATTTTGATATTTATATTATAACAGTGTTGAAAGCTGAATGGTTCTTTCTTAATCCTTCAATAACTATTTAGGATTTTAATAATTTTCTACAGTTTTGCATATTGCAATTTTTTTTTATATTTATGTTACTTTTGTTAATTATAAAACAAAGAAAAACTAAGAAAATCAATCTCAATTCTTAATTGAATCAAATAATGTGTTTCTTTGCCAAGCTGTGAATCATGAGGATATCAAAGATCCTAAATATACGTATGATTCTTAGTTGGGAAACAAAGCACCTAGAGAAAAGAACGTTCTTAGCTCCTAAGAAGTTAGGGGTGTGGATAGGATTTTTCTTGAGGATCTGTGAATCGTTCTTGCTTATCTTTGCTGTGCGTAAATTTAGTGTGAAGTAGGTCCATTATTTCTTTATTATCATTATATATTTCACATTTGATATTCAGTCTATTTTTAATCTCCATATTAGGGGATCATCATTTCTTTCATTTGGTAGTTGTCTGTTTAATATTTAATTATTTAATGGATTAGCTGTATCTACTGATTTGTATTTATTTTCATTCTGAGGAACAATATATTGAGATAGGTATATCATTATTGTCTATTGGCCCAGTGTATCTACCCCCTAGCTAGGATGGCACCCGCCAGGGGCGCCAGCCAAAGGGGGGGCTGCCCGGTGATGCCACCTTGGCTAAGAGGTAGTATCGTCTACTAGAACCATTTTAGCATCCAACCACAGTCTGACTCCAGTCCAGCGCCGCTTTCCTTACCTTTACAGTCTCATCCACCGAGTGGCACTGCGGCTAGCTCGGCGGATGGGCCTGTAAGGTAAGAAAACCTAGGGGTCGGGGAGAGATGGGGGCACATGATGGGATTACTACATGATGGAGACACATGATGGGAGTACTGGGGGGGACCTGTCTCTTACTTTGCCAGGGGCGCTGGACCTATAGATCCACCCCTGGCTACATTCTACGTTCCCTAACACAGACATACACACACACACACACAGGCTAATTTATTCAGCAGCCAGTTAACCAACTAGCATGTTTTTGAAATGAGGGACCAGAGAAAGCACACACAGACCTGAGAAGAACATACAACCACCACCAAATGATCCACCAACCCATAAAACCACATGTGCAATACAGGGACACCTTGTAAGAAAAGTTGCTGCACATAAAGGAAGAGATCCACATATAAACTATCAGATAATTGCAAATGAGCAGGAGTAAGCAAAACACTAAAAACTCTTCCATACTTACTCAACTACAGTTTCCCAGTTCAATTCAGGTACAATAAATCCTAAACTATAATGTAAATTATGATATACCCTAATGTGTTGCCTTTCAGATCCCTCTCTATGCTTATGTAGTGATTTTTTTTTAATCATTATTCATAATTATCTTAGGATTTTCTCATTTGTATGTTGCTGCTAATTTCTGCTAAAAATAAATGAGAAGAATGCCCTAGGGTACGGCATGGATCTAATAAGGCTGCACATGTATGAGCCTCATTTGCATATAATTAGTGCAATAGAAATAACGGGGGACCAATTTGCATCATGGTTTGATGTAAACATATATGCCTTTCATTGAAATACTTGTATTTAAGCGTGTAAAGCCCTGCTCTAACTATATAGAGAGTCCTAACAATATTATATCTACATGTAAAACAGAAATTGGCAACTGCAATAATATTATCAACATAATATTATACCATATATTAATCCTAATACTTAACATTAGGAAACTTAGATGGGATGCAGTTACTGGTCAAGCCGTTCATATTTTGAAAAAGACATAGCCACCAGCTGAATTGTGGCTGTATCATATTGCCAAAGTACCCATTCCCAATAGTGATATGTTCTGTCCCAAACACCGGATAGAGAATGGGGATGGACTGCAGCGGCCTGCGGGAACGGACACAGGCTAGAGCGCTGCAGGACATAAGAAATTAGGGTTAGGCTTTGGGAAATGGAGGTTTAGGGTCAGGCTGTGGGAGATGGAGGGTTAAGGTTAGGGTAAGGCTTAGGCTGTGGAAAATAAAGGATTAAAGTTAGGGTTAGGTTATGGGAGATAGAGGGTTAAGGTTAGGCTAATAGAAGGGGAAGATTAGGGTTAGGCTGTGGGAGATGGAAGGTTAAGGTTAGGATAATAGAAGTGGATCATTATAGTGATGATTAGGGTAAGGGCTGAGGGTAGGGGAAAATGTTACCTATCAGTGGGGTAGCATTTATCTTGACTCGTCGCTAGATCAACTGATAATTCTTTTGCAGCAGCCACAAAATGACTGCTGCTGCTGCTCTCTTGTCAGAAAAGCTATGTCTCTAAAATAGACACATCGGACCTGATCCAGATCTAGTTAAGTGCTTGAACTTAGTTACTCCTGGGCTAAACCATGTTGATTGCAGGGGAGTCATATTTCATCTGTTGCAATATTGTGCCTCTCTAACTTAAAAAAAAAGTTTTGACAGCCCTGCTATGGGTGGTGTATATAGACTGATAGATTGATTTTTAGGGTGTGAATATAATAAAAATCTTTATTAAAGGTAAACTAAAAATGTATCCAACCGTTATGACAAATTTTGCACCTAGTGGACATACCCCATGCTGTTTCAGCAGATTTCAGCTCATACACAGTGGTTTTTGGTTTGCTGCCTAATCATACCATTTATGAATTATTTATAGTTTTATTTATAGTTTTGGCAATTCATTTTGAAGCTTAATTGATTTTGAAAGGCTTTACAGCACAAATCAGTGGGAAACCTGTAGCATTAATACTACAAAGTTAAAGCTGACACATAACAAAGGAGTTTACAATGTCTTGGGAGAAAGTAGCTCCACCTGGTCACCTGTCTCTATAGCTATTTATAGCTGTGCACACACACAAATATATCCTATTTAAATGTTAATATCAGTAATTGCACGTTTCAGGTTAATGATTACTCTGAAGACTTCAGGACTGACTGCAGTCCTCCTAAGACAGGGACCGGACAGCTGTGTTTGCTGTGTTATTTTTAAATACATTAATGTAGGAGGCTCCGATCACACAGCCTTGCTTGACCTATTTTTGGCTCAGGCCGGCCATTGTTCTATTTTTGGACCCTGTGGGCCACGCTGTTGTTGATTCACATGCAAATGAGTTATCACCCGCTTTAGCCAACTTTTACTGAGAGACAAGCACAGAGGCATCGACAGAAGCACACTCATACACAACACAGGCAGAGAGACAGAGAGAGAGAGAGAGAGAGAGAGAGAGACAGAGAGAGACAGAGAGAGACAGAGAGAGAGGAACAGGCTGAGACTGAGAGCCAGGGGGCAGATAAAGGTGGGCGCAGCTGGCATTTAACCCTTCCACAGCTGCCAGAACTTATTGATCTGCCTTTCACACGTTCCTCCTCCTGCTGCCTGCCATTGCTTGCACAAGTCCTCCTGTTGCACCTGCTCTCAGGACAGGCACAGGTTTTCTTGTCACTGACAGCTCCTGCTAAGTGACATTCTCCGTGCTGAGGCAGAGCCCACGAAGCCATGAGTACTTGGCACAGTAAATATGTGTAGAAAAATGGAATAATTGTCAAAGTATATCTGTGCCTCCTCCCCCTGTGGAGGAGTTAAGACTGCCGTTCAGAAGAGTGATGAAGCTTTCATGTGTCTGATCTGCACAGTGACTGGAATATGCTGCAGACTATTTATGAGGGTGAATCATGTTTTTCCTCAGATGGGGGATCTGGACGAGGGAAGCTCCTGGCACAGCATAGAATGCACAGCATGATCAGCTCAGGTAAGAGGTCACAGCATGGAGCACTGCTAGCCAGGCACTGGTGACTACAGCAGCATTAATAGCGATATGTTATTTATTTATTCAGGGCTTTTCCTGTTCCAGTGTGGTATAGTCACTTAAGTGGTACACATGTTTACATTTGCAGTATATTCTGTCATATACAACACACACACACACACACATACACGCACACACACTTTTGCAAACACATATTTGTAACTTCTGTGTTGATGACTTTTACATATGCATAATATTACAAATCCATATTAATTTAGCAGTGATTTGTTTAATTAAAGGAGGAAAAATTAGTACTAGTGTTATACAAATTAATATACATACATTTCATACTGATGTTCAATGTTCAGTATATCCTCATTTTATGTTTGTATATGAATATATGCATACATAATACATTGCATTTATCCAACAGGAAGAGCAAGTCACTCTTATAAGCATAGATGAACACTAGTTAGCAATATGTGTGAGGAGATTTTCAGTTACTCTACTATTATTATGTTTTTACACATTAAAGTATTTGGCATAGATCTAAAATCATAAATATTCCTAATGAATAGGGGAGTGTCAAGGCCTACTAATGCTTAAAATGTATGTTCAACTAAATTTCAGTTGCTGACAGTATATCCTGTTAGCCATTTTTCTATATAATAAATATACTGCATTTCATATGTTATCGATTTAATTTGCATATTATATCTATGACTTTTTATTATTAGTCATTTTGCATTTAATTATTGGGTATGTTGACTTCATATGCATACTGCTCATTTTGGAATCTACAGGTGGAGATGTGCAGTGATTGTCTTGTATCCAAAGGCATTCCATGTTTATTAATCAGAAAATAAATTAAACTGTTGTGTCAATACTGAAAAGCAGTACTGTAACAATAATCTAATTATTGTCTATATATTACTGGTTAAAATTGCTACCTTTGTAAACCCCTCTGCCATTGATCATGGTACTGTGTTTTGTGTCCAATGGTACTTATTCTGTTGCAATGGTACTACTGCTGATTTTGCAGGCTTCTGTGACCTTAGTGTAAGCAGCATGCTTGATGGCATTATAAGATACAAGTTACTATATCTACGATATATTGTTAATATATCTACAAGGTTCTATAATATTTCTGTGAAGAGCATATTTTGATGTCATTACATGTAATCTGTGGGTTATGATGATCTGTTCGGGGTTCAACTTGTGCATAGGGAAAAATGTGATCCTATAGTAACATATGATATCACTTCCACTTCCACTTTTCAGTGATGTGTGTAGAAGTCCTATGCTTACTTTTTTAAAATTTATTTCTACTTGTTTCACAGTCATCAAACTGCTTGGTGATTTCTCACATGCATCTCATTTACAGTGCATTATACCATTTATTATTTTATTATTATCAATACTACTATTATCATTATTATTATGATTACTACTATTACAGTTTTATTATTAGAGTCTAAAATATGTGTTCAAAACACTGGGCTCAATGTATGTGAAGATGAAATAAAATAAGATATTTAATGCTAAGATTAAAAGATACTATTGAAAGACTATATAATTGTGCTTTTTTCCCACAAAAGCTGTGTTACCATACATCATCTTTCCTTCTCCCAATACCATTAGTAGCCAATATAGTAAAGAACCTGTGCTCTGTTATAACATAACTATCATTTCTGCTGTCTGTGATTAGACTTGGATATTTTAGATAAGAAAAACAAAATAATTGAAATTTTAGGCTAAGAAATAAGTTGTCATTGTTTTCAGAAATATACTTAGTTCAATGTGTTTGCTGTCATAATATATGTGGTACAGGGAATGCTTGTCATTCTTGGTGTCCTGAACAGTTAGTTTATAGTGCTTTATGTGGTTTGGTATATGGGGTAGGATGTACCAATGATGCACCACTACTTCTATTGTACAGTTATTAAATTCCATGCACTTATATGTATTCACTTCCAAATGTCCACCTCACACACTGATCTGGCCATTCAGAGAAGTAAGCTGTATGGAAGAAACAGCCATCAATGGAGCTTGTGGAGTATACATTAAAATGGCAGATCAGTCCTGTATTTTTAGTGCGATACCATTGGTTAGATGAACCCTTTCATTAGGCAGAAACTCTGAATTAATTGCTCGTAGCACTGTTTGTTTATTAAACCATTAAAACACACACCAAGACATTTTGGAACACTCATGCACCTGTTTATGATACCGATGCACCTTATTATGTTTACATATACCCAAGGGATTTCTTTTACTGATTAATAAATTGTTATTGTTAAATGTGACAAGGTCTACATTTTCATTGTTGCGTATATTTATCACAGTATTCATGTTTAAAATGGTGGTTTGTTAGATAAATAGGGCTATTTCTCTTTTTCCAATAGTAAAGCTGGGCATACACTAGGACGATTATGGGTCCCAGCAGGGGGTGGGCCGATAAACGGGACGATTTCCTGCAAGGGAAATGTCCTGTTATTGGCACCATACACCTCCTCTGCTGGGACCCATAATCCTAGCAGAAGAGGGGTGGCCAGGACTGGTACTATGCTGCTGACAGCTTTGATACCATCAGCAGAAGCTGCACTTCACACAGCACGGTTTTGGCTGATCCCTGCCTGTACTACTCCTTGCAATAGCCGCTGCTGTATATCTATGTACTATGCTGCTCTGACAGCTTTATCGTCTACCTTCAAAGCTGTCAGAGCATTATAGTACATAGGTATACAGCAGCAGCTTTGAAGAATAGGGAGCCATTCACCAATCAGCTTGCTGATTGGCTCCCATAAAAAAAATCAGGAGCTTGCTTTAAATCAAACATATCAAAAGACCAAGTAATTGCACCAGAGCGTTTCTGGTGCGTTTATTTGGCGTTTGAAAAATTGATCTTGGCCATACACTAGAGCGATTTATTTGCCCGATCACCTGATAAGTGGGTGATCGGGCTGATAATTGCTCTAGTGTATGGCCAGATTAAGTATGCAATTGGCATGACTTTGATGTCAGATGTATAGTGTCCTACATGGCCTTATGAATTAAACTATCCATTAGTACACTATCCTTCAGCACCAATTAACATACAGAGACTGGGACATGTATGAAATACAATAGAAGAAGCTCAGTCAAATTATGAGGACACATTTTTCCAAAACTAGGAATCCACCAGCACTTGGTATTTAGACATTGGAACAGATATTATCCTACTTGTTGTCATAGTTCAGTTGTACTGACATATATAACCTTATAATTGACCAGCTGCACTGGTAATGAAACCATTCACCCAGTACTCAATAGCTGTATGTCATAGCTCCTCTACTGTCACTGCAGTATGAGTTGCATACCAATAAACAGGTATATTGGGACCCCGAAATCCTCCAGTCTTTGGTTGGATACCAAATTTTTCAGTCTGGAAATATTTGATATTCTTTTACGTTTATGTGACACTAGTCTTGATGAAAGCTTCAGGTTCAGCGGAAATAACAACTGTCTGCATGATTTTTTTTATTGTTTGCTTTTTAAAATGAATTTCTCAGTGAGTATAAGCCATTAAATTGTCAGTGTCTGAATGGCTGATATGCAAATGAAAAGATTTAGGGTAGTGAGCTGATACACAATATAATATATATTAGTATGCAATAAGTCTGCTGTCAAAGTATGGCCTGAAGGTTCCTGTTTTGACAATACATAATGGCTCGTCAGTAATTAATTGAATGTTTGATCTGCTAAGTGCATGTGTTATAAAAATAAGTAGAAATAATTAATAAAATTGCTCCTTTAGAAAAGGAACTTCTATTAGACTATGAAACTATCTGAATATTCAAAATGGAAGTTGCTCAGATCAATTTATAGGTTAATGCAAACAGGTGCATGAAAGGCTGTGGGGTAATCTGCTAGCCACAGAAACACAGGAAAGGAAATGCCCCAGCAACACTGCCATTAACCAGTAATGTGATATTAGTTAAATATTATAAGTGCAGCTTAGGCTATACAAGGCAAATGCACTTTATTACAGTCATGTTTATTTGTATTTCTTTAATTTACTATTTATCTAGTTGTTTGCAATTACAGTTGTTACTGTGTACCTATTAAACAGACCCCCGCACGCTTTCCGTGTAATTACGCGAGACAGAGGGGAGTGCACACCCCCTGTCACTCCCCTCTGTCGTTCGGGCTTTATGGCAGCGTAAGTCAAATGTGCGGATCAGCGATCTGTACGATCTCTGATCCGCTACAGTGTGGGAGCCCCCTTGCCTGCTTTAGTGGGCTGAAGGGAAGCACAGCCCATTTCCTCGGAAATGGGCTTGGACGGAACAAAGTATAGTAACCCTAGCGTAACATCTGGAGGGTGCATGCGCCCTCCAGTGAAGGCAGGAAACTTACGCACTTAATTCTGAACACGGTCCTAAATTATTAACTAGTCATCACATTCATGCACCATACAGACTTTTTAAATCTGCAACTCTCTAAAAGCAATTTCTACAAATGTAAAGCTGTCATAACCTGCTTGTCCTTATAGTTCCTTCACAGCTGGTGCATCTACCTCTGTCAAGTGTCCCGAAATGTGTATAGAGGTGCATTACACTTCCACTACTTGTAAATTGATATTGAAATATATTTAGATACATTTAACAAGCTATAAAGTTAATATGACTGGAGACACATGATGGGGAATACTGGGAGCTGGAGACACATGATAAGGAATACTGGGGAGACTGGAGAGACATGATAGGGAATATTGGGAGCTGGAAATTAATGATTGGGAATACTGGGAGCTGAATGACATGAATGGTGACTTTTCTACAGAGGAAGTAAGAGACAGTATATTAGTTCATTAAATTACATCAACAGATATAAGCAAATATATGTTATATGTTGCTTAATAACATGCTTAAAATTTGTTGGCTTAGAGACCCAAGAGGATGGAACCAAACACACATCAGATGACTGAAAAATTTGTTTTAGAGAATACTAATCTGAATAGTTAAGGCTGTGTTTGTCCCTTTACAAAGACCAGCTTCCATATCTTGGTTGATTTACATTTCTGTCAGGCAAAGCAGCTCTCTCATAACACTGCTCCCATAATTACTGCTTTGCCTTCTTCAATTTTTTTTACTGAAAAGGCTTTAACTATCAACAGGGTGATGAGAATGTGTAATCTAAGAGTCGTATAATTAGAAACACCTACACAGAAATGTTACGCTAATAAGAGTTAAATAGAACAGTGTAACTTAATGCGAAAAAATATCATTTTTTTTCTCCTCCATATTAGAAGCAGACAGATTTGGGTACATATAGCTGAGTATAGCTGGTCCAGGGATATTTCATTACAGTCCTCTGCGAAAACTATAGATATTGAGTGGGAAAGAGGATCTTTATCATATTGCATATAAAACATATATATGTTGCCTCATGTTATTATAATCACCCCATCCATGTCACCCAATCCACGTCCATTTTTTCCTCTCTGAACCCTCTTGAAATAACTTCAATGTAGCTATTTGATACACCTTTCATTAATAGTAGCAGGACTAGTATTGTGGGGAAAATGCATAGAATTCTACGATTCTGACTATTTTTACACTTTGCATCCAGGATAACTTTCTGTGGGTGATATTGAAGTCACGTCCTTGAAACACTAATAATGGGCTGGATCCAGACTTAAGTAAGTGCTTGAAATTAGTTACTCCTGGGCTAAACCATGTTGATTGCAGGGGAGTCAGATTTCATCTGTTGCAAACAGTATTAGAAATGAGAGGTGATGTCTCCTATCCCAAGTCTAAATAATAGTGTGATAGTAAAGCTGGTCAGTATCTGTGTGCAGTAAGCAATTCAAAGATATATCCCTGCATGCAAAGAATACACATGGTTTAGCCCAGGAGTAACTAATTTCAAGCACTTACTTAAGTCTGGATCCAGTCCAATGTTCTTATATTCAGCAACGTGACTACATCTGGTAAGCATGTAGTTGTAGTTTAAAGAATATAGGTCATTTCCTGGCTTTATGAAGGTTAATTCACCTTTTCCATGCTGAGATTTGAGATGTGAAAATCCTTTGCTTGAAGAAAATTTACCTAGGTTTAAACCTGGAGCTGGGCACTGAATTTCAGGGCCAGGGCGCCTCTCCGCTCCACTGCATTGGCACTAGCTTTTAGACGTTCCAATGGGCTGTACAGGATTTCTTACACAGCTTCTTAGGAAACCTGCACAGCAGGGGCGGAACTACCATTGGTGGAACAGGTGCAATGGCACCGGGGCCCATGCTGATACAAGGGCCCACAGCTGTCATCACAGCACTGCCGAAGCTCCCCACCTGGTTACCTGGGATATCATCAGGGCCATAGCATATTAATAGTAGTAAGTGGGCAGATCCGTTCCCCTGTAGCGGATTATAGAGACTGACCATACATACACAGAACATGAGACCTCACTTATAGTCATGGCTGACGCGTTTCGAGGGACGAGGCCTCTTTCTCAAAGTGGTACCACTTTGAGAAAGAGGCCTCGTCCCTCGAAACGCGTCAGCCAGGACGTGAAGGGCCCGGGAAGTGTCCAGATGGTATAGACAGTCGGTGGTCGGGATCCTGCAGGAACCAGGGAACGGAGAGACGTGCTGGGGAGTCCAGGAAGTTACCGCCTGACGCGTTTCGAGGGACAAAGCCTCTTTCTCAAAGTAGTCACTTGGACCACTTTGAGAAAGAGGCTTTGTCCCATCTGGACACCATCTGGACACTTCCCGGGCCCTTCACGTCCTCCACAGTCAAGACGGGACTCGTTTTTTCATCTCATCTGCATGCCGGGTATGGACGTTTGATGCTGAGAGTGTCCTTATTCCCACTAAGGACTGTTACTATCTTTTAGGGGATTTTTTCTTATGTTGTTGTGTATTTGTTTCATACCTCATGTGATGCTGACTTTTAGTTTCAGCTACTAGTTATTGGTTTTTAGTTTTTTGGAATAAATTGTATTTTAATTGATTTTCTCTCCTTCTTTTCTCATTTGTGTTAATGGGATACTAACGAGATCTACAATCAAGACACCATTGTATTAGCTACTTATTTTCAAAGAAGGTTTTGAGAGACTTTTGTAGGAGAATATCCACCTGTTTGCTTTTAGTATATATAATTTTTATTCCTAATAAATTCCATTTGTTTGCACAGCGCCCAACAGAGATACTAATCTTTATTACCATTTGTCTCTTTTTAAAGAGTGCAGGACTCTTTACTAGTATCTCAGTCCGGCAACAGTGCTTTTGGCGCGACTGATCCTGGTTTTATATATTTCTTTACTCTATAGAAGAGTAGACTGGATATATGAGGGTCATAACATACAGACTGGGGGGTAAAAGAGTGTGGCTCACAAGCTTACAATCTCTAGGACAGTAGGCAATAGGCCTGATGTATTAGGGTAAGTGCTATATACCACAGGTTACAGGTAAAAGTGCTTAGTGGTTTGTACGATCCTGTCACGCAGTAATGAGAGTATCAGGACTAGCGCCGGCGGTAAGCAAAGGATAGATTGTGAGCAAGACCAATCTGAATGCTGCTGGATGCAAGATGTATCAGATGTAAGTCCCTCCAGGTAATTGGCAGGCACTGTAGGCTTACAATGGGCCAATCAGTCACAGCAAGATTCTGATCAGTGACTCACAGATGGAACCATTATGTACCTTGTGTGGAGTGAGGAATTAATACATTCTTTTAAGGAGTTATGTTGGGCGCTGCTGGGACCCTCTCTGCCACCTCTGCCTGCTGAAACTGCTCCATGTGATCCTGAACATCAAGGTCCAAATTTTTAGTTGCCGTGGTGACCTGGCATCTGAGATTTGTCGAGCCCTGGACTAGCATACATACAGTGCATATTGTATAGTGGTAAGTAGGATGCAGTCTATTTTGTGTTGGTGACAAAGAAACAGTCTGTATTATATGACAGCTACTTGGATAGTGTGGGAATTGTGTAGTAGAATTCAGTTTTTCAGATGGTGTCACAGGGATCTATTAGAACAATCTATAACAGAACTGGATTAGTTTTCTGAATCTCTTCAGCTACACCTGAGAATGAATTCTTTCATACAGTGCCTGTTATGTTGGTTTGTACATATTTGCTATAGATGGGGGTGAACATGTTTGCTTGGCCTTTGTAAAGTGTAATATTGGTCATAGATCAGTATCAGTTATGTCCATAAAGTTGACATAGCAATGATGGGCTTGTTAGCAGAACATCTTAAGCATAGGCATGTTTTATTAGCAAGAATGCCTCAGTATATGCAGATAAATGCAGAATTTTTATGTTAGGGTCAAGGATCATATATCTGTACGAGTGTGGGAAGTGGCCTACTCTATCCCACATGGATGCTGGGTCCCGGCTGTTGCTGAATTTGGAGCTGTTCATTAAATTTAATGACTTAATTACATGCCCGTCTTTTGATAGAGAAACATCACGTCCGCATTAAAATGGCAATGCGAAATTACAAATCATATTGGGCCTGATTCACACTTCTTAAGTGCGTATTGGTCCGAAATTACCTGCTGCGCATGCATAGTAGGTAAGTTATACTATCTATGTAGCCGATAGGCACGTAGATAGCGTAGGTGCGGACCGCACACAGGGAGTTACGTAAAGAGAGGCAGCGTAATGCCGCCTCTGTGAGTTTTTAGGCAGAAGTTAGGGGGGGCATTTAGATTAGCTGGGGAGGGCAGGTGGAGGTGTAATGTCCGTACGTTGCATGGAGACTTAAGGTAGCCCTATGGCACTCCTAAGTGCCACACACCTAACTCATTCTTAAGTGTGAATGATGCCCATTGTTAATAATACTCATAATACATGAGATATATAAATCAATCAGACAGCATCCACTATATCTGTAATGTGTGCATGAAGGTATATCTGTAATGTGTGCATGAAGGTATATCTGTAATGTGTGCATGAAGGTCTATCTGTAATGTGTGCATAAGGGTAATGAAGGTATATCTGTAATGTGTGCATGAAGGTATATCTGTAATGTGTGCATGAAGGTAATGAAGGTATATCTGTAATGTGTGCATGAAGGTATATCTGTAATGTGTGCATGAAGGTTTATCTGTAATGTGTGCATGAAGGTATATCTGTAATGTGTGCATGAAGATATATCTGTAATGTGTGCATGAAGATATATCTGTAATGTGTGCATGAAGGTATATCTGTAATGTGCGCATGAAGGTGTATCTGTAATGTGTGCATGAAGGTATATCTGTAATGTGTGCATATCTGTAATGTGTGCATGAAGGTGTATCTGTAATGTGTGCATGAAGGTATATATGTAATGTGGGTGTTACTGGCATTAAAGTGGAGAAGATACAAACTTAGATCTCGCCGCACTCGTAACTGCGATGGTGTATTCGCGCTGTATCCAACCCTCCGTGCGTGCAAGGGGAATGGTTTCAATCCACTGACCCTGCTTTAATTTTCACTTAAAATGGGGATGGTACGGAAATCTTAATATTGCGTCAAGGCCTTTCACGTACTTACTGTAAATTCATATACCTCAAAACTAGTGTACATGTTGTCAGCATCCTGCCCCAGCATCGCAAAGACGTCCAGTACAGAAGCCTGAATCAGGAAAATCCAGCTCCATGCTAGAAGTTTTACATACGCAAAATGCAGCCGCTTCTCACTGCTTGCGGTCGGAAAACAAGCTTTTCGTGGAAGTCTGGATCCGGTCCAGTGATGTTAGGAAGCAGCACTTTTATTGTCTTTACTGCTTGAATTAATATTTTATCACTTCGTTATATTCTAAAGTAAAACGAAATAATGAAAGTGATAATAACATTGTAGAAAACAACAAGAAACCGTGCAAGTAAAGCATTAATACTGACACAAAATAAAGATGTTGTAGACAAAACAAACAAAACCCTTCTAGCCCCACGGTTCAGATGGCAATTTGCACAGAATGAATTGTTATGAAAAGGGTTGGGGTAATTCATCAATTATTCATAGCCAACGAATGTCACACAGTGGTGACGTTGTTTGACATTTTCTTTCCGCCAGGAAAAGAACAGGGGTGTAACAAATCAATATTAAGGACCAAACAGAAAAATGATAAATTCATTTCAAGGAAAGCTTGTTAAAGATTATTCCTAAATAAATTAAAGTACAAGCAGCTTAAGTCTTTGGATATCTTTAGCACGTTGGCTCCCCTGGGTCAGCTATTCATAGACAATTATTTTCATCTCATGCCAGTGCACATCTAAGATTAGCCTCTTAGGTATTATCATGCCATCCGAGCTACCTCCTAATATAACTGTACACCGGAATGGTTATTTATAGCAGACAGCCATTCTGTCATATTTGGTTTATTTGTGGTTGCTGTGAAGCAAACCACAAATTCCTGCCTGCTACCAAAACAACCCTGATAAGATTCTTGGAGGGGGCATAGTCCTGTTTAAATGTATGCATGGAATAACACAAATGCTTTGTATTCACACAAGACCAGAAAAAGGAGAGAAGCTCTCGGGCGATTCTGACTCGCCTTCTTAGTGATCCACCTTGTCACACAGGATACAAATACTTGGGTGACATTAACAAGAGCGGACAACTAGATTCTATTTTTAGATGATTTGTTTCAGAATAATCTATTCAGTTCTCACAGCTCACACAGGCAGAAATAGTTCAACGGAAAGTATTTATTATAGGCATTTATTTCATTTGTTTGTATTATGTTCTGATTTTAAAATGCTGAAATATTTTTCAATAAAGAGCCTATGCCGGTGATGGCCAGGAGACCGTTGTCACCTGCTGTTGCCTGGTGTTGGTATTTGTCATAGCTTGTGGCATGTTTCGGTTGCCTGCTTGTATGCTTTTACATACTGATGTCCATTTTGTTGCGTAAAGTTATTAGCAAGATTTCATTTTCTTGTACATTTGCCTTTGTGTCTAATAATCAGTTCTTATCGGAAATCTGTGTCCCTTTGAGTGCTTACAGGGCAGCCTGATCCATGGGCCTGATCCATAGCCAAATGTTCGCCCAATGTAGTGTATCTCTAGGTTCTTGTTCAATGCACGTGCCAAGAAATGATATGCACTCAGTCACGGTGATCCAAACCCAAATGCAAAGCACTGTTGCGACTGTTTGCTTTCAGCGAGGCGTTTCGTAGGGGAGGGTGGAGGGACAGAGCCAATGGACCTGCTCACGCAATTCTAACCAATCAGATATAAATGCAGATGTGAGTACACACAATTTACATCTAAACTTTTGTACATGTCTAAGAGCACACTGCTGACGCTGATTAACCACAGCACATACTGGACTATTGTGTTTGCATTTAACCATCCAAATGTGATGCTAAAGTTATGGGAATGCTGCTTATGTTTTTGCAGTTTGTTGGTTTTAGAAATACTTTGTTTGCATTGTAAGTGAAGCGCTCGCACATAACACTGAACAACCCTCCAGCGGAGAAAGGAATCTTATCTTGGAATGGAGCAACATCGTGCTTGACTGTACTGCATCTGCACACAACCTGCTGTACTTGCGGGTGTGGGTGCCTGTTGAGAACGGCCTTATTTCGATAGGGCCGTTCTCTCCCGGACAGTTTTGAACTGGATGGGAAAATGATCGCTTCTGCCTCGAAGAGGTATAGCAATCGATCCCTAAAGGGAAGGTAAGTGAGGATTCTAACCCCAAACCTCTCTTTAATCCTTACCCTGACCCAAACCCCCGTTCCCCGCAGCCTAACCGTAAGTCTCCCTTCCCCGCAGCTTGACCCTAACTCCCCTTCCCTGCAGCCTGATTCTAACCCTCCCTTTCCATAGCACTTCCAAAAAGAAAATCTAAAATGGCTGCTATTCGAAATAGAGACACCCGAAAAGGAACTTTCAGCTGTTTCTACTTCTCATTGACAGCCATCGATGCAGGGACTCCCGCTGGTACTTGCCTAGGGATTCAGAGCTGCAGTTGTGTTAGTGCCTTGATAGCATACAGGCCTCCCATTATTTGCTTTCGACTCTGGATCAGCTTATTATGCGTATCTAGGTTTATTGGGTTGTTCATGTACATTGATATTGAACATGCAAAGCATGTTCTTAAAGAACCCGATAGATTGGCTGATAATTGTGCATATAATATTTGTATGTGAACCTGTAAATGTATACTTTCCAGCAAGTGTGTTATCTTGGCATTAGTTTGCAGTTTCCCGAAGCGTTAATGCTTGGTGTAATACAGTGGTGTCCTATGGGAGAATTCATTCACCTTTTACAGTACTATGGTGCAGAAACAGGTATCAATCAACCTCTTACTAGGGACTTCAACCTTCAGTATGTGTTCCATTTCATTTAGTATTGTTAAATTTAACTTTTATGGAAACATTTTAAAATACAGTAATTGTGTTATCTTTATGCAAATGAGTGACACCTGTTTATTGACAACAAGGAGATCTGGAAAACATGCTTTGTTTGAAGTCCTTTAAGAACTAGTTTGGGAGACATTGGATTAAGGTACTGAAGGTATTTTGAGCAACTGAGAGGAAAAGTCTGCTAATCAAGGCAATGGTTATACAGACCTGACACTGGGGTTTAAAAATGGGTCCCCAAACAAGTGTAACTGCATGACCTTGAGAGAGCTGCCCCTGCGTCTTCCTGCTTTGTAATCTGAAATGGTTTGTGTAATGTCTGCTGTATCCTCTATTAAGTTCGGGTGAAAACTTTGCAAACCAATGTGGATCAAGTATTAAAGTATTGCTTGTTATGCCATTTATAATGGACCCTTATGATTCCTTTTCTCATTGCAAACCTTTTGAGTATATAGAAATGTTTACTACTGTATTCAACTTTATATTACTACCGTTTTTCCTATCTATTGGGCTTTTAAAAGTCAATTTGAATGGAATGAAATATGTAGTTGAATTAAACATGTATGTTACTAATAATTACATGCCTGATCCTTTTATATTTTATGTACACTGGTCAGTCTATTAGATTAGCTTCTAATACTTTTATGACTACATTAACCACAAGATATTTCTGTAGTTTAGTTTCTTTCGGTTGCAGATTTGCTGTATGGGGTATCTAAAGCAATCCAGTATATTAAATGTGTAGTAGATGTATTTAGTTCCTCTTTTCAATTCTTTGTAAAAAGATGAATAAGGAACAGGGAGAGGTTTATTTTTAATGATATTGTCATTTACCGCTAATTCATTTTTCGTTAACTACTGTACTTGGTAACTCTTCCCATTTTAGTTTCCATATTAATCATGTTTATTAATCACATGATAATATGGGGTTATTTATAAGCTTAGTAGCTTGTTCACCAGATGCTAAAATAGTTTTACCAAGATGATTCATGTTTTGCCAGATAAAGATATTTTAAAAATAAAGCTGTTAT
Source organism: Limnodynastes dumerilii (assembly GCA_011038615.1). Classification (NCBI taxonomy): domain Eukaryota; kingdom Metazoa; phylum Chordata; class Amphibia; order Anura; family Limnodynastidae; genus Limnodynastes; species Limnodynastes dumerilii. The sequence goes on from WWET01000284.1 coordinate 525,640, forward strand.
TCTTAACATGCGCCATCATCAGGCACAACGCCCAAAACTAATTATTGCTTTTGTGTTACTGGAATATTAATAGAAACATAGGAGTCAGAACAACAGAACACATTGGTTAATTGATACCGTCAACAAAAATAAAGATTGTAACTGCGCAAAATGGAAATTTTTGATTATTTTCCAATCAAGTTTTATACAATTAAGTGCTGAATTGAAAGTTTAATTAGTCTGTAAAAAATCGATTAGTGGAAAGATTGGCTTCTAAACGTGATATTCTGTGTGAAGCTGGCCATACACTAGAGCGATTATCGAAAATAGCATGAAATCCCCAAAAATCTTTACGATTTCGGTGCCGTACACTACACCATTTTCAGCCGATAATCATCACAAAATGTAAAAAACACAGATTTCTCATCTACTTTTATTGGGCATTTTACGTATGCATTTGTGCCTTAGCTATGCACTACTAAGTACAATGCGCTCCCTATCACTTACGTGACTTAGCTGACTTACGTGTTCAGAACCCAACCTTAACTTTTCCTTGCGTATCTCTGTGCGTATGTAATGCCGTGTCGTATGTAAGCGCCTAACCCAGCCCATACGGCACAATATAAATGCCTCCCTCCACCCACAATGCGTATATTCGGCTTGGGCAGAGATGCCACGCCCTATCGCATGGAGTTACATACAAGTTACGCACAATCAGACTTATGATGAGTAAAATCTGCCATGTGCATGCACAGTGCGTACCCACAGCCAGATTTACGCATTGCCTGTCATTATTAAGTCTGGAGCAAGTCCATTGTCCCTAAAATAAAATCGCACTTGGAAATGCACCTGCCGATAATTTCTATTTCTCGTACTAACGTCACCAGCATTTTATCAGTGAAGATTTCTTGATTATCGTAAAATATGCCCATACATTGTGCGATTTTTCATTTTATCGTCTGCTTTGGCCTAATTTAAATCAAACATGTCAAAAGATCAAATAATCATTAAAATAATTATAATTATATTTCAAAATAATTATTGGATGATCAGCGAAAAAAATCACATACTCTTGAACAATAATACGACCGATAACACAATTATTGACAAGATCGTGCCGGTATTCACTCTAGTATATGGCCAGTCTAAGGTTCAGTTTATAACAGTGGACACACAAACTAGCTGTCCGTTCCTTTTGCTACAATTAAAGTGATGCTCAGATCTGGCGCTACCACCAGGCAGGTTTAGACAGCTGCCGAGGGCCCTGGTGCTGACTGTGGAGGGGCAGCATAGAAGATCTTAATGCAGATGCCTTTTGCGTAACACACAAGCCTCCGCTGAACTAATTCTCTGCAGTGTCACTTAGTTTACCTGCTCAGCTGCTAAGTTCCTGACAGCTGATTGGCTAACCAGTGCAAGCAAAAGCTGCTGCAGGGTTTCAGCTGAGAAACGGTGTTTTGTGTGTTCAGGAAAATGTTTGAAAAAGTAATTCACATTAAAATGAGTTTTAGAAATGTTTCTTTCAAATAATAATTGACACTTATAGCATTAAAAAACAGATAAAAGGTAACAGGTATAAGATCACCTCAGCATAGTACAGCCTTTCTCCCTGCAGCTCCCAGCCCTGAGCCAACCATGAACCTGTGAAACGCGAGTTAGTATGCTGCAAGACCCCAGGGTACTGCGGCACACACTATGGGAACACTTTTCTAGGTCGTTTCTTTAAAGACCACGTGTACTCAATCTACGTAACGAAATGTTACGTAGATAGCGTAAAAGAGTTTCTACGCATGCACAGTAGCTCTAAACATAATAGAAAGCACGTAAAATGAAAAATACGGGACTGAGAATCCGGTCCAAAGTCCCTATTGCCCCACATTCACACACATGTTAATAATTGGCTGGAGGGAAGTCTCTTGTTTCCTAGACTCATAGACCGAAGATGTTGTAACTGTTTTTTGTTGTTTTATTTTTAGTTTTGTTTTCTGCTATAACTTACAAAAATATTTACAAGCTCCATGTTCACGGAACACTGTGATTTAAAGGCTAATTCAACTTTTATATGGAAATTTCAGAATTGGAATACTCAGTGAAAGAATGAAGTGCAGGCTAAGCCCTGGAATGGCTCTACTTGTGTTAGTACAATAGTCCAAGATCATGACTTTTATAGTTTGTGTGTGATCTCATTGACACTATAAGGATCCAATAGGAGCATAAACCCCAACTCCAGGAGGAAGGGGGGGAACGATTACATGGCAGGGACAAAACTGTAACTAGTAGATGTCATCTTTACAGACAATTGTTGTTTTTTTTACCCAGAATATTCAGTGCAAGATAAACTTCAACATGAAAAGTCTAAATTTTTTCACTTTGGGCCGTATTCAGACCACCGGCCGTATTGCATATCCGTCCGATGTTTACCGAAATTGTACACTGTGCACGCGTAGTCATTTTTTAACGTAATCTACGTATCTTTTCTCTAAGTAGATTGCGTGTATGCGGTCTTAAAGACAGCATATACGCAATCTACGTACCGAAAAGATACGTAGATCACATAAAAAAATTACTGCGCATGCGCAGTGTACAATTTCGGTAAACATCGGACGGATATGCAATACGTCCCTTTGTCTTTTGCTGTGTGCTATGATTGCAGTTTTCCATGGATAGTGGTGAAATGGCCTTCTACTATAAATATAAGTATGAGACTGCACCTGCATATATATCCCCATTCATCTCAAGATATATCCCAGCTCGCGCTCTCAGATCTTCACAGGACACACACCTCTCATCTGCATCTACACATCTAAACTTTAATATTACCCTCAGTCCTACTATTAACAATGCCGTGTAACTGGATTATACGGAGCACTTAGCACTGGGCTGGTCCATTGTGTGATATATAGCACTTGTCCTTATGTATCAATTCCTAATGACTCAGCTTCTGCCACCTCCATCACCACTTAATCACTCACCTGCAATCACTCACCTGCAATCACTCACCTGTCTCTTGCATTTTAGTGATGAGCTTTTCCTTTTACTTTTAAAGAGGCTACAGACTGCCATTATTTATTATAGGTTTATTATTGAAACGTTTCAACTTTCAACTAGAGGGGATGCAGTCGCCGCTGCGAACATGCTGTATATGAAATAGAGACAGCCGAAAGCTAATTTTCACCTGTCTCTATTCATAGCGCTGTTCTGAAAAAGTTTATGAATCGCTTACTTACCCATTAATTTATTCTAAAACGCCGCCGTAGACCCACCGCTCCGACCAGGCAGGTGAGTAAGGCTATGGAGAGTTTTAGGGTTAGGCTGCAGGTAGGGGAGTCTTAGGTTTAGGCTTCGGGGAGTGGAGTCTTGGTGTCAGGCTGCTGGGAGGAGATTCTTAGCGTTAGGCTGCAGAGAAGGGAGTCTTAGGGTTAGGTTTCAGGGTGAAGAGGGTTAGGGTAAAGGAAGGGGAGGGTTAGGGAAAGGATTAGGATAAGGGTTAGGGTAGGATAAATACTCACCATTTGGCATAGAGACTTGAGACTGTATTCATAGATACGATTAAGTTAGGTGCAGACAGATTTACACCTAACACCCGTCCTGCCCCTATCTTGCCACCCGTTTTTAGGTACCTTATGGCACCTACCTTATCTAACTGTGCAGAGTTTCCTTTTTAAGACATTGCCTCTCCTTGCCTCCCACCCTGCATACGACATACGCATTGTGGGTGTGCTTTCCCATTTAAATAATCAGTAAAGACTCAGTTTAGCCCTTACTTACGATCCTATATTCCGCATGCAAAGAGAATATTTAAGGCTGCCCCCAGAACACGGATCCACTATTTGCACATAGGAGAGCAGCCCTTTTCTACTGCGTGTGGTACTGTGCATCAGAAATTCCATACTTTAGCCTCCATTGTGAAGATTAATCTAAATCTCTCCCTTCTATCTAATCACTCCCCGAGGCAGCATCACGCCGCCTCTTTCTACCTAAAATACTCGGTGCGGTCTTTAATGACGCATGCATAGTAGGTCATTTGTGCAATCTACATACCAGTCGTTAAAGACCACACGGAGGCAATCTATGTATCTGACTGGTAGATAGATTGCATAAATGACCTACTACTCAATGCTTCTTAGATGTGAATATGGTCCTTTGAGCCAGGGATGATTAATTGCTTCTTCTCCTTGACGCATAAGCAAATGATTTTGGAGCAACTTCAGAATTCAGTGGTGTAAAATGGCCCGTTCCTACATCCACTCTAGAAGGATGGAGCCATCCACATATACATATATGCATTTGCTTAGTATAGGAGGTGTCACAATCATTCCCTCATTCTCATTCTAACGTTTAAAATCCCTTCCACAACAAGCCCATTCCTGCAGCACGGAAACATCCTTGCACATGTCAGGAATAATGAAGTTTGTTAGAATAATAAGCAATCCACTACTGAAATTATTCTGAAATCTTACTGAGATCTGGTGTCATCTAATGGCTCATCCTACCAAATAATGGTGGGGGCTGACACACAGACTAAATCACTTTAAAACAATAGAAAAGATAGAAAACTAAGTGTTCACCCTTTAGTAAATAGAGCCCCTTATCACAACCATTTCCTGTATAAGATGTTAGATTGTGATCCTCTTCTCTGTTACACTTTATGCTAATATTCAGTCAGATATTAGATAGATAGATAGATAGATAGATAGATAGATAGATAGATTTTTTTTTTACATAATATTTTAATACATAAGCACGTCAGAGGTACATTTCTGTCAATTTATTATACAGTCTATAAATACATCATGAATATTTCACATTTGTAATTGGATGCTTTTTAAATTAGTCATCACCTTAAATACGTGGAACAAAAACAGGTTCTACACTCCATACCAATATATAACACTATGTGTCAGTACATACATAAATAGTATGTTTAGTTCACAAATAGCTACATTGGGTCAAGCTCACGTGCCTAGCATCAAGGCACCTCCTTTAGGAGAGTCCCTAACTTGTGTTCAGTGTGTGTTCTCGGGATGTCTGTGGTAAGGCAATTCCTCCATTTAATAGAACGCAGCATCCATAGGAAATGTTGTGATCAGGTTTTTTATCCCACCAAATAATGTAGGGGGTTAAATTATGACTGACAGGATAAATAGGTGATACATGTTGCTAAATAGCCAACTTATTTTAAACCATAAGTAAAGATGCATACATACATACACACATACATACATACATACATACATATATACGTGTGTGGGTCCCCGCTAAATATGGCCCTTTTTCGATAGGTCCGTTCTCTCCCAGCCAGTTTCGAGCCCGCTGGGATATCAATTGCTTATGCCTTGATGAGCCACAGCAATCGATCCCCGAAGCATCAAACACGGTGCTCCAAAAGGTAAGCCTAAAAACTACCCCAACCCTTCCCCTAATTCTAACCCTAAGCCTCCACTTCCATTACCCTAATCCTAACTCTCCCTTCCCTGCAGCCTGACCATAACTCTCCCTTCCCTGTAGCCTGTCCCTAACCCTCCCTTCCCTGCAGCCTGACCCTAACCCTCCCTTCTCTATAGCCTAATCCTAAACCCCTGACCCCAATACTCCACTTCTATGGCCCTAACCCTCCCTTCCTAAGTGCCTAACCCTAACCCCCTCCCTAACACTAAAAGTCCCCAGAGAGGTTACTCACCTCTCCGGAGCTGTCAGCGGGTCTTGCGAAAATGAATGTGCAAGTATACCAATCGGCACACTCACCCGTTCAGAAAAAAATTCTAAAAAGGCTGTCTATACAAAATAGAGACTGTCCAAAAAGGAACTTGTGTCTGTCTCTATTTCTGAAAGCATTGTAGCGGGGACTGCAACTACATATATAAATACATACATACATACATAAATACATTTACAGCAAAACCATACAAATTAAGGATCTTCCTTTATAAATGATATATACAGGCCATGCATTAGACCTTTCTACCTATTATAGTGATAAATAAGCATGTCAGATGTGCATTACCATCAATTTACTACATGGTCTATAAATACATCATGAATATTTCACATTTGTAATTGGAAGCATTTTAAATTAGTCATCACCTTAAATATATTCATTACACACTATGATTTTACTCAAGTTTAAATTTGCTCTTACTGTTTTCCTGCTTTTTCCTTCACCAAACATTAAAATGTCTCTTAACTTACTGTGTTCTATCTATTCACTGGAGACTAAATCCATGAACATACAGTGAAAGGGGATATTTTTAGGTTCAAGCCTAGTTAAGTTATAAATGGTGTATCCAGGTGCACAGAGGAAGTGGCTATGTGAGGATTAAAATGAAATCAGCTCTGGATTCATTTGCAATGTCAGAATTAGGATCGTGCCATTTCTTGAATTGCTGTTAATGTCACTCTAATATCACAATTTATTTTAAATATTAAATACAAACTTGTTCACTACAAGTTTTTCATGCTATGTGATTGTTACCAGTTTCACATAATTGAACATTGTTATCATACAAAACATATATCATACTTTGCACATACAGGACAGATGTGTTCTGTTTGCAGTCTGTTGTTCTATGTAGCATAAGAGTGAACGAAATGGTATTTTTGTGTTTTAGCAGTGGACTTGCAGTCTCATTGCCCTGAGGGAGTTAGCAATATTAGACTGCACAAGTGCCATCGATTTATATAAGATCTATGGACCGGATCCAGACTTCTGATGAGGTGCAGAAGTTTTAAGGTACGGTCCTGTCTCCGTATGAGTGAGGAAAATGGCCTCCCCTTGACCACATGCAAAGATGGAACGCTAAGCACAGCCGCATTGGATTTCTGTAATTGGTCCAAAGGTCTTATATATGTAGATGGAAAGTCTGGACAGTAGCACCCCTTTCACATCGCCACCCCAGCAATATCCCGAGTCTGTGAATCCGGGATATTGCCGTGTTAGCAGATGATCCCAGGGTCACAGACACTGTTTCACACTGCAGGGCAGATCCGGGAAATTCCGGGACCCTGGTCTGCCCTGGCATTAGTGTGAGTCATCACACTGTGTAATTTGCTTACTATTGCTCTGGCAACACTTGTTGCCAGGGCAATAGTAAATTAATTACACCAATCAAGTGCTTTCTGTGCTACCCAGGTTGAAAAACCTGAGTAGCACCTTTCACACTGTACTCCTTCCTGGGTCGGACCTGGGAATTTGTCCCAGATCCAATTCCCCGGTCATTAGAGGCACCTGGACCATTTCACACTGTGCCTCGACTCTGGTTGTTGCGGCTTGCCCCTCCAATATCCTAGGTTTTTGGGGCGATGTGAAAGGGGTATAAGAGGGTTCTGACATATCTACACACATCCTTCCTCCCACTTAGGTTAATCAATTTACACTTTTCTTCCCGTCCTGTCGTCCGCAAAGCTCCTTGAATGGAACTCTAGATCTAGAGGTTCCTGATCCATCCTCAGAATGCAGCACTTGTGCATAAGTTTTAGCAAAAAGGTGGAACCCATCCCCTTTTCCGAAGTGTGGATCTGGTCCTATGTGTAATCACAGTCACTATTCCCTGGAGTTCACACGTCTTTGCAAAGGACATGTTTAATTTGTTTAATTTGCACCTCATGATACTTGGCTTATTCCAATTTTTTTGTACAATTCTGGTCATAGTAATATTTGTATTTGATTTTTACCAGTAATAGGTATAATATTTTTGCATTCCACTGAAAGCAAAAAATCTTTTTCATTTTAATAATAAACTTCTCCTTACAGTGTCCCGTTTCTGCAACTGCGGCTTGTATTACGTGATGGAGACAACAGATTAGTATAAATAAACTTAACACTGCAGCAATGTATGTCAGTGCAACCTAGTTAAGTTAATGCTGTCAAATACAAATTAGACACCCTATTTTCAAAATTGACATCAGTCATGTTCAGCAGAAAGGACACTTCTATAATTAATGGATATGACACATACCAATTGTATATCTGTAGTGTTTTCTTACAAGTATATTTATATAGAGAGGCCTGCTTGATAATAGCCACTTCAGTGTACCATGCTGTGAAAATGCGTCATGACAAATGATTGATTTTATGTAAAAAGCTTATTAAACTGGAGCTTTCCTTTACAGCAGTGACATAACGCTACATATTTTCCTACTTTAGCCCTGGATGAGACTTGTGTATATGTGGTTCATTCAGCAAGGGGGGGGATTTATTGAACCACAGTCTGGCAGTTGGCAGTGGGTGCATTGATTAACAGCTATAGTGAAAGCAGTGCTACACTGTGTTGTCCGCATTACTCCAGAGTTAGGATCAACAACATCAATGAAGCAGATCTGCTCCTGAGCAACCCATGTTGCATTTTTATTGCATTCTACAAAATACTTTGTTTTTGTTAAGTTGGGAAACATCACCTCTAACTCTAAAATGCACAGCATACCCTTCAACTGTACCTATTTCACAGGTTTTAATGGTCTGTACTGGCTAAAAAGGCTCTTGTACCAGATTCTGACCCAGCAGATACCTCCCCCTATACTCACCTTCCAGTCCTGCAGCATCTGATCATTGTAGCAGTGATGGGGGGCAGATTCCTACAGCTCTGCTAAAGTGACAAGACGCTCTCCTGTGAGTTCTTAGCTCACAGGATTTTACACCTTATCATACATGCAAATGAGAGCAGATGAAAACCACGCCCCTTCACGGGACAAGCCACACCCACTTTACAGACACATGTCTCCCCAGACATACCTATTTTCTATAAAAAATGTTGGGGGATCTGGCACTGTACAAATTCACAGCTGACTTATGTATGTAACGTGTTTCTTCTGTCCAAACATGGAGGGTATAAAGAAAACATTTATTATTACTGGACCATATTCACACTTACGTGTGTGATCCAATGCTTCTTAAGTACGAATCAGGGCCATTATCTTTATATTATGAAGAACCATCTTATTTCACATTGCTATTCCAATAAATGACATATTATGACATGAAACAGAAGATAAGGGTGACCCTGTCCAAGCTAAATCACATTCTAAGAATTGTGGGGTACACTTGGTAGTTTAAGGTAGCTGTAGCTGTCAGAGAGGATACATATTTATGGACATGGGCGTTGTGCCAGCTGATAATTACAGGTGCAGTTCTTGGCTCCAGACAGTTGTTAACCACAGACACAGACCTAAATACTGGCTCTGGGCAGCTGCCTACTATCACTCTAGGACCACCCTGCTCATCAATATAACTTGACTATTTATGCTCCTAAAATCCCACTTGTCCGAATATATATATATATATATATATATATATATATATATATATATATAT
>WWET01000284.1:535164-550478 GCA_011038615.1 Limnodynastes dumerilii
CATTAAGACTATCCACTACTCTACAATCTTTCAAGCGTTCCCTTAAAACTCATCTCTTCAGACAAGCTTATCAAATTCCACAACCACCCTAAGCATTAAATACCATATTATCAACCACTTCTACAATTTAACACATTACGAACACAAACCCGCATGCTCTCTGTTCTACAATTCCCTCATCTCTGCTACTAACGCTGCTGTGTGACTGGAGCATACAGAGCATTGAGCACTTTTGTCATACACCCTGGCTGGTCCATTGTGTGATATATAGCACTTGCCCTTATGTATCAAACCCATTGTCCTATAGAGTGTAAGCCTGTGAGCAGGGCCCTCTTACCCACCCAGTCTGTCTGTTATTCCCCAGTATTGTTATAAAGATTGTAACATTGTAAAGCGCTACGTAATCTGTGGGCGCTATATAAAAACCTGTTAATAAATAATAAATAAATAATAATGGTTTTGGTGCTAATCTCTGAGCTAATTTCAGTCTCAAGCATGTTGGATTGCATCCAGCCTAACAAACGTTACCCCATTCCGCACGCAAAGTGGGGTTTTTATAGGAAAGCACACCCCATATGTTAAGTGCATTTTACGCACATAGGGCCGTATCCTAAACTATGTACGACAGGAGACTTACGCAAGTCTGCGCATGCGCGTGCCAGATGTTCCCTTAGCGAAAGTACTAAATTCGTTACATACGTAAGTACTTATGGGGAAGGGGCAGACCCTTCACTTACGATGGATCTATCTCTGTCATATAGGCAGGGATAGCCATTTGAATGAAGGGTCCGGGGCGGGGGAAGCCCTGTTAGACTAGGGCTGTGACTGTACGGCCGCAGACCTAGTCGTAAAAGTTGAGGTAGGTATCTGGAAACGTAAGTGTCCAGACTTACTACCGAGAGGGGGGGAGTGCAGGGGGCGTGCGCTCCCCGCTACAGCTGCGTAACTACGGACCCTCGCACACACATAAAGCGTGCAGGGGTCTGGATCTACCCCATAACACCTATCATATGATTAGAGGGTACCTAAATAAGTGACAAAATTCAATAATACATTCCTCATACATGTAACAGAAGTGAACACTGCTTATAAGGCCACCTCACACAGTTCAATAAGAATACTTGGATATAAAACTAGTCACTTCCCCTGCCTCGCGTCATTTCTGCATTTCAAGACTGTCCAAGTAGAGGAAATGCGTTCCGTAGTATACACACTATTCCACTCACACTCCTTCTCACCCCCATCGTTCTGCCAATGACCACCTTACTTCCCATCTAATTGCCATGTACTGTCTCCACATTCAAGACTTCTCTCCCGCTGCCCCTCTTAACTGGAATGCTCATCCACAACCAGCACGATAGAGCCTATGTGTCATAATAATAATGGGCCGGATTCAGAGCTCCGGCCGCAATGCAATTGAGGCCGGAGTTCTGTGAAAAGTGCTACTGCGCCTGCGCAGTAATTTTGGAACGTAATCTACGATACTTCTTGCAACGTAGATTGCGTACACGCGGTTTTAAAGACGCGGCTCTGAATCCGGCCCAATAATATTAATGGACCGCATTCACACTTAATAACGTGCCTAAATATACGTATGCCATGTGTTTATCTTGGCAATTTATTGCGGATGCACCGTGCAGATGTTACGCATGGAAACTTGTTACGCACGCCCCGTGCCTATTAAGATCTGGAAGAAGGGGCATGCCAGTACTCTGTAAGTAGGAAGTTTAGAAAAGGGGGTCTGGGAGGCATTTAAATAGGGCAGTATGGGCAAAGTCCACACATACTTTTACAACATTCGTACAAAATACGCACAGAGAGTTAAGGTAGCTCTATGGAGGTGGAAGTCACGTAGCTGAGTATTTTTGCGAATCCATGTGCACTTTTTTCCTTCTTATCTGTGGATCAGGCCCAATACGCACAGCCATAGTTTACCAAACATTCTAGAGGGGATTGAAATGGAGATGGTGCTGAACCTACACTGTGTATATTCCTTGTACCAGTCTGGGCACTTAATACTTGTGTAGTGTAAGTTTTCACTGAACTTTTTACAGTTTGTTAAATACCACATTTTGGGCCATATTCAGAGATCCATCAGCGAAAGTTTCGCAATTATACGCACGGACGTTGCAAGGTAACACCCAAGACACTCCCCTCAAACGGTCAAGGACAGGTTGTCCTTGACTTACAAGTGCCTCGAGCACCTTTATCTTTAAGTATGCATTTCCATATAATACTTCCATATGTGCTTATCTAATTAACCGCGCCCTCAAATGGTCATCTAAATGCCTCTCCCCACCCACTTTCACGTATCTTTCTCCGGACGGATTACAACCACGCCCCTCCGTACGTATTTTCCCAAGTGCGATTCACAGGTCCGTGTCTAAAGGACTTCCGTGTGTAAAATCAACTTAGATAGCATAATATGCGTAGTTCATACGAACCTAAAAATACGCACAGAACTTCCGCAAAAAGGTTCTCTGAATACGGCCCTTTAAGTATAGTGTAGAGTGTTCAAATAAATACTTTTTTTGCATTAAAGCAGTGCTCCTCAACCTTTTCTCATGCTCGGCATACCTAAGCCCTTCCCAGAATTCCGCGGCACATCTAAGCCCTTCCCAGAATTCTGCGACACACCAAAAGCAAAAATATTTTAAAAAAAACAATTATTTATAACTAATTATAACTAATTTAACTATTTTAGCCAGTAGTCCCTATCATGTGTCTGCAGCCTCCCCAATAGTCCCCATTTATGTGTCTCCAGCTCTCCAGTATTCCCCATTCATGTATCTGCAGTCTCCCCAGTATCCCCTTATTTCCTTAAGGCAGGGTCTTCCAGTGCTTTTTTGCATATTGGAGGCACTGCACCATGTCACACTTGGCAACATCCCGTGGCGCACTGGTGTGCCACGGCACACTGGTTGAGGAGCACTGCATTAAAGGAAGGCAATGAGTCAGTTGAAGAAACCTGGTATTTATACATGCTTGGAAAAAAGTTTTTTTTTTCGTTATTTGCCAATATTTAGCATTTTTATCTCTGTTAGATGATGAGGAGATGACATTTATAGATCTGAAGGAATTAGCCATAATATATTTAGAGTAATGCTGACCATAACCTTGTTATAATTGTATTGCCTCTTCCTAACCTATAGTGGGCAGTCACTTGTTCACTGCCTTTGATCCTCTAATCCCTCACTATAAGGCTGAGTACAAAATCTGTACACTGCACTCAATTTTCTTGACTGTTTTACTATATCACTAAAACCTGATTCCTCTCCAGGTTTGGCTCTTGACTCTGTTTATATGCCTGCGGTAAATTTTATTGAAGAAAAAAAAAAAAAGAAAACATTCCAGGAATCCTGCAATTCATGAGTATTTGAAAAGACTTGAAACGCTGCAAGTGCGGAAACAAAAAACATAGTTCCCTATAGAATTAATTTTCATTATATCTGGATAGCAATTGTTGCACAATAAACATCCAGCACAACGTGTGTCCGATCTGTTAATATTCACGTGTTCAAAATATCATGACTGGACAGGCTTGTAAAATGATACAGACCTGGATATGAGATCACTATGCTATAAATCTAAGGTAAAGGTTGTAAATAGTTCTGAACATTTAAGGGTGATCTCTACAAAATTTTCTATATATCTCAATGAACTATCTTGTCACTTTTGAACTGGATAAAAAGACATAACCATGGACTGAGATAATAACAGCAGCAATCATTAATAGAATGGGACTATTAGTCCCTATAAAATTGAATCCATTTCAAGTTACTTTATTGTATGTGGTACTGTATTTATATATAATTAATATTCTCATATTTGTCTAATTGTTATAAAAGGCCGTATTCAGAGAACCGTTTTTACGGAAATTTGTGTGCGTATCTTTAGATACGTTTCAACTGTGTATGTAGTAACTCTTTTTTTACGTAGTATACGTAGACTATAAGCGCGTAAGTGCCTCACGGACAGACTTGTCGCACTTGGGTACATACGTCCGGATATGCGACGCAAAAATACGCACGTGAAAATTTAAATAAAAATGGGTGGAGGAAGGCATTTAAATGAAGGTATGTGGGCGTGACTAACATGAATCGCACGTACGGAGGACACATACGCACGCAACTGCTGACGGAAAGTTATAAGTGGTCTATGGACTCGTAAGTCACCGACAGCACGGCCGAGAGAGGGGAGTGTCATGGGTGAGGGGGTGTGGCCTGCACCGGCCGTGCGTATAATTGCGCACTTTTAAGGAAACGATTCTCTGAATACGGCCCAAAGTCATTAATTCACAACATCACTTTTTTTGTTCCTATACTAATGTGCTGTTGGCCCAGCAACAGGGTTTGTTTGAGCCGAAAAAATCAAAGGCAGGGAAGAGGAGTTTGTGCAGCCTATGGGGAGAGTAATAGAACAGCAATTTTATATGACATGAGGGTGTCTGCTGGCCAAGAATGAAGGTAAAAGGAGACAGAATGGGCGTATTTAGAGTGAAAAGGAAAAGCAAAAATAGAGCCAGTTTAACTGGTAAATTGGTAAATTTAAAGTGAGCTAACCAAAAAAGGGTTAACAGGAGACATGCAAAGACAAGTGCAGACTTGCAATGTAAAGTGTCAGATGAATTCATTCTATTAAATTTGATACTGCTTTTTAGAGCATACTTGCTCTGTTTTTAGCCTTTGTTGTGAATTGGCAACAATGGATGGATTTAGAGCCTCGCTCCCGCTGTGGCTGGCGCTCTGAACGCAATGTGCACAGTATTACCATTAGATCCTAAGTTGCGTATGTGCAAGGGCAGACCACTCCCCTCACACACAAGAGACGACCGACAGCAGGACCCTGCCTTAAAATTTCCCACCCGTTACGGAAAGAGTAGCATGCGTCTGCACACTCGCAAAATAGGGACTTTTCTGTTCTTTGCAATCGCAGAATGCCCCTTTTACTGGAGTCAGGATCAGGTCCAATATTATCATTTTCAAGCATGCAAAATGATGAGTTGTTTCTATATATCACTCTGCTAACTTAGACTTAGGGTTAGATTTACTAAGCTCTGGGAATGGAATGTGGAGATGTTACCCATAGTAACCAATCAGATTCTAGCTGATATTTTATAGAATGTAATAGGATAGTGAGAGCTAGAATCTGATTGGTTGCTATGGGCAACATCTCCACTTTTCCATTCCTGCAGCTTAGTAAATCTGGCCCTTAGACCCATTATCATATCCTGAACAAATGTAAAACACACACCCAGATCACTTTATTTAATCAACTTGTTAATATATGGATAACCGTGACCATTTCATAAATTGTCCATGTATTCCACAATTACTGGATCTTTAAATCGACTTAAAAATCTAGAACTTTAAGTAAGAAACATGGAGCAGTTTCTCAGGCCATTAGTAAATGCTTAAGTCTAAAAAAAATAAACTTGTAAGAAAAATAAGAAAAGAAAATAGTTAGAAAACCTCTTGACTCTTGAATTGGCAGCCAAACCATTAAGAGCACGCTGTGCTAAAAATTACAGGTATATGAAGCATTAATCATTATACTTAGCTGCTGCCATAGTGTGGGTTTTCTACCTTTTGTGCTCTATAGAAGGTGGTTTTAATCCCCGATGGCCTTTGTTGGTAGAGAATTTGAGCCACAGTAATTTAGCAGGAAGAGTGTATTTTATAATGTGTAGTGGCATAGTGCATTTTTATCATGGCCAGAAAACCACATGGACAGAATTAAAACTATTCTTCTGCATTGTTTAAATTAATCAACTGGCAATAACATATTAGCTATTTGGAAACAACAGTGATTCTTTGCTTTCACTGCCTGTATTTTCAGCCATCAATATAGTTAAGGTTTTGTGAGCTCACAGATGCTAACAAAAAATCCCTGGAGTAGTACAGTATATAAGATATAACATGCAAGCATCGATTTGTAAGGTATTGTAATTCTTTTTACCCATATAGGCAGAGATTGTGAAGTGTGATGCAGCAGCCTATACACGTTTGCATGTTTCAAATGTATTTTATTTAGCTTTACAATCAAATAAAACCCCTAAAAATGTGAGAACACGATAAAAAAAAATGCCAGAACTTATTTCCATACGTCTGAAAATCCATCTGGCAGGGCAGCTCCGCAAAGGGGGCAAGGGCAGAGGGGGGCAGGGGCATTGAAACTTTACAGTCTGGATGGGTTTAAGTACGTCCACGCAGATCAGCAATCGTATGGATCGTCGATTTACACAGGTGACTTACAGTATGACTGCTTTATGGCAACGTAACTGACCTAAAGTCTGCATGAGAGAGGGGAGTGACAGGAGAGTCTCCTCTACCATGCGGACTGCCCAGTCCATGCGTAGGTCAGGATCCAGCCCACAGACGGGAAAAAAGTGGGGTTTTGAAGACCTCTATTAATAGTTCCCACTTGTGTATTATATGTATACTGTCACTGGAATTACTTAACCAAGTGGGACAGAATATGTAAGGTAACTACCAGTAAAAGTAAAAAGGTTTCCAAGCAGTGATCAAAAGCTGGTTAAGTGATGACATTTTCCCTAAGTGGACCTGAGCTCCATGGTGAGTGTAATCTGTCATGGTGTGAAGAGTTGTCTTATTAGACGTTATTGTTATCTTCATGCCTTCCAAAGCACAAATGCCGTCCAATAGTCTATGCAGGGGAGGCCAGTGTTCAGAATTCCAGGGTAAGTATGAATACGAACACAGAATGGAAGTTGCTCAATCAGTTTATAGGTAAATGTAAACAGGTGCATGAAAGGCAGGGGTTAATCTGCTAGCCACAGAAACGAAGGGAAAAAAATGCCTCAGCAACACTGCCATAAACCAGTAACAGACTATACCGTCTATCTGTAAAATAAAACACAGAAATGTCCGTTACACATATTTGCGTAAATATGCGATAAGCCACCAGCCATCGTCAAGGCCTTTCTGCATATGGTGGTCCTAACTCTAACAGTGAGAGTCGCAATGTTGGGTCATATATATATATATATGTTTTTAAATTTAGAACAAAACTTACCTCAGGAGACACCCCTCCCTTAAAGCCTCCAATATGGCTGCTGTGGAACAACTCCCCCTCTCAGCTGCTGCTCCCAGACATGCCCACACACAGTACAAACACAAAATGGAAGTTGCTCAATCAATTTATAGGTAAATGCAAACAGGTGCATGAAAGGCAAAGGATAATCTGCCAGCCACAGAAACAAAGGAAAAAAAATGCCTCAGCAACACTGCCATAAACCAAAATAAGTATGAATACGGTCCATCGTTATTTAATTAATCATAATTCTATTTCATTTTTAATACTACTTTTTTTTTTTTACATGTGTGACAATGACAAAACATAAGGGGAATCTGTATTTCAAAAGTGGTACAGTGGAATGTCAGCAGTTTAATTTTAAACAAGGGGCTGGATGCAGAAATTAGTTGCTCCTGGGCTAAACCATGTTGATTGCAGGGGGAGTCAAGTTAATTGTATTCTTTGCATGCAGGGATATATCTTTGAATTGCTTACTGCACACAGATACTGACCAGCTTTACTATCACACTGTTATTTAGAAACATCACCTCTCAACTCTAATACTGTTTGCATAGATGAAATATGACTCTCCTTCAATCAACATGGTTTAGCCCAGGAGTAACTAAGTTCAAACACTTAATAAAGTCTGGATGTAGGCCAAGATTTCCATTCACAATAATATATATATTTTTTAATTTCGACTGCTGTACCCGTCCTGCATCCCAGTGCTCTGCAGTCTGCCCTCTGCATTAGAGAATAGTGGTTAGGGTTAGGGTTAGAAATTAGGGTTTGTGTTATTGTAATGCTGAGCAATCATGTCGACAAGAGTCGCATTAAGGAAAAAAGACGATCAGTGAATGCTCCCAGCATTTCAGTGCCGGCATCACATCGGAGGGACAAACCACATCCAAGGTAAGGGAACCACTGCCATGCAGGAAGCAGGGAGCAAAATATTGTTTTTAATCTAATGCAAGCAAAGGAAATTTAAAGTGAAGTATTTCTTTGAATTCCAATATTATGTATCACATCTGTCATGCTGAAAACACGCCATTGTAAAAATACACTACTTCAGAAATGCAATACCGAAAACTGAGTGCAATTAAATCTCCAGGCTGCTGACGTGTACAATATATTTTCACATAACGTCCTGAGTGTGAAACATGCAATTATTAGGAAATCTTATAGTCCTTGGGTTTATATGCCAGCACTAATAACTGTGCATTAATATTACATTACATTGCTATTAATAAAATGGTTTTTGGTAGGGTGGTCCAAGCCCTGAATGAAAGTTGGACAGGCTGTGAATGTTGACTACATTAACCTATAATTAAATAAATCCTAGGGCTTTAAAAAGAACTTAAAGATTCAGTTTTATAGTCTACATAAATATAATTGATCTTTGCAATCTATTTCATAAGTTTAAAGAGAACGTTTTATTATATGTTTAAATTATCCATCTCTTTAGCAGTCTTCATGTTACAGAGAACTGATGGTTGAAGCCCTTTACAACTAGATGCAAATCTGCGTCGTATACAGATGTTTTAGCTGAATTCACTATTCATTAGCGGACAATTTATTAAAATACTTTCATTTCTTAAAATTAGGCAATTATGCACAACGATACACTCAGAGAATTTAAGGTAGGGCTATGGTCGCGGACGCCAGCTAAATTCCGTAAGTGAGGGGGGGTGTCATGGAAGTGCAGCAACCACCTACGTGCGGATTTTTGCTTCTCCGTGCGGACGGGAAACACTCTTAAGTCTGAATACGGTCCTGTATGTTTAGGGGGAAAAATACCTGCGGATAATTGTGGCTGACATAATATCATTTTGAGGGGATTGCCTTTTATTAGGAGTTAACCATTTCCTATATTAGGATGCAAAGTACTGAATTATTCTAGAAATACAATAAAAAATTATCTAATACATTTCTAAGTTTATTTATTCTCCTATTAAGCTAATCTATTCCTTTGTCTCTGTTTATTATAATTTAGCACTGATCCTGTTATGCAGTGCTGTTGAGAGAATATGTAATCATTAAGGTCCGGATTCACAGTTACGTAGTTTTTTTCTTACGTACGTTGTTTTAAGAATTGAGCTACTACGCATGCGTGGTAACATATTTACGCTATCTACGTACCATTTCTGTACGTAGATTGCGTAAGTGCGGTCTTTAGACTGCACTTACGCATTCTACGTACATAAAGGGTATGTAAAGAGCGTAAATAAGTTACTACACATGCGTAGTAGCTCAATGATTAAAATAACGTACGTAAGGCGAAAACTACGTGAATCTGGACCTAAATTCAATATTGGACTCAATCATAAACCTTTGTGTATTTTTTTCTGACTCCCATTAACCTACCATTCTATGATACCATGTACACATACAACTTGATTAGAATCCTGTCCCCAAATATAGTGCTGGATTTTTTTTTATGTTGCTTATTTTGCACTTTGACAAAATTGTGTTGTACAGGGACAGATATCTAATTTTCAGGGGGGGGATGGGGATGGGGGGTTCAGAAATAAACTATATTCACAGTGAATCACAGTAATAAACTGGATTCACAGTTACGTTAGTTTTCGTCTTACGTACGATGTTTTAAGAATAGAGTAGCTTGTTTCGCTATCTATATATACCATTGCTGTAGGTAGATTGCGTAAATAAGCATGTTTAGTAGCTCAATTCTTAAAACAACGTACGTAAGACAAAAGCTACGTAACTGAATCCGGACCAAAATCTTTTACATTCTGGGGCGGGCTATATTTTCAGTGTGTTCATGTTATATAGGGTGCAGTCCACTAAACAGTAGAACTAGCTGTTGGGACTTTTAATTCATGATGTAGACTAGCCTCCATCACTGGTACGGTAACAGGGGGTTGTCTCTCACAAAAATAAAAAGCCTAACGCTTTACAACTTAATCAAACTGTTAATGAAGACCATGTGTTATTTGAACTTAACGAAGCCTAGCTTATTTTCAGACATACTTTCCCTGTTGTTTGAGCTTTGATCAGCTATCTTAATAGCACATTTACTCAGGGTTGGTGTTATTTTCCACTTCATTTTAAAGCCCTCCACATTGCATCTATTACAATCCACAACAACCTTTCCTGTTTTAAACACTACATTGTTGGTTTACATGACTATTTAACATTTGAAATAAAAATATAAAGAAACAGTTGTGCTCACAACATAAAAAATGAACATATCCACTTTTATTTGGGAGCATTTTAGAGCCTATATGGGAAGATGAATGACACACTTAGTATAACGTTACTTTTTTGTACCCTTTAATTTTTTCTTCTTTTCTGCTCTTCTTTCCTAAAAATTGTGCATCGAAATGAAAAGGTTGGAGATAGCCTCTTTACGTGACATGTTGCATTATTCATTGGGTGTTGTTTACATTCCATACTTTGAAAAATACTTCTTTTTTCTGAGAGTTGTCCTATTAAAACATCCATGAAAAACAAATGTCTTTGAAAAAGCTGTATCTGCGCAACAGTGTTTAGCGACTAGTGTGCTAAAGTCCTAAATCTGTATATTTCTAGGGGTTATGGCCCCCTATGTTTGGTAGAGTATGGAACAAGTTAGCATTAGGACAAATATTCTTAACGATATCAGTTCAGGAGTAGTAAAGTCCATCACTCTGGAGTCATGAACACTTTACTGATGGCAGGGTTAATCAGTACATCCCCATTAGTTACACCAGAGCCATTCATACACGGGCCCGGGGCAAGAGTATATTAATTTAAACAAATCTAGCTAGCAGAGCAATCTAAGTTCCGTATATCAGAAGGTACGATGAAGGGGCCTTCTTTTCATGTACACATGCCATATTCCCGCCATACAGGCCGGGATAGGCATGTAAATGAAGGGGTGAGGAAGAACAGATGCACATTGATCCGCGTCCATACAGACACAGATCAATGTTTATGGTAGGGTTCTGGACATGTAAGTGTCCAGAATAACTAACGATAGAGGGGAGTGACAGAGGCGTTCACACCCCTTTACATTGCGTCATTTCATACCCCGCACGCATGTAAAGCCATTGTCCATTGTCTGTTGTGTGGCGCCAATCTCCCTGTCAGTGACTGCGTATACTCAGGGCCAGATTAAGGTCCTTGTGGGCCTTGGGCTGAAAATGATCAAGGGCCTATTTGAGTGGGCGTGATCAGTGACGTGTGGGGTGGTGAATTACATGTGCTTTTGGTCAGTACCATAGAGAGCACCCCTGTCTTCTCCTGCTCCTGTTGGTCACTGTTATCGTGAACACCGCCAGCGCCTCCCGGGTAATAGACGCTGCCTCCGGACTCTTACCAGCAGCCACGGGGAACAGCCAGAGGGAAGTGGATTTTATTTATTCATACATTTGAATTGTTTCTGTATAATCATTGATATATGTAATTAAAGCTTTTCTTTTTACCATCTGTTTTTGTTTAAAGGCCTTGACGGACGGACCTCTTCAATAGTAAGAGTATAGCTGCGGTCTCCCATAGCCCTTTAATCCCCACTGCGGGACCTATTTGACTTTCCTTTATTACCCCACTTTTGTGGCAAACATTTCATGCACTATGTACTCCATTAGGTTCATTCATTTATAAGGATTTCTCTGCAATTATGTTTCTTTCCGCTGTGTGAACCACTTGAGCCTATTACGCAGCATCTTCATTCATTAATTTATTTGTTGATTATTTGTATTTTATTTATTTTTACCATTCATGTATTATATTTTTTGATTATTTTCCCATTCTCCAGAGGTGTGTTAGTTTAGAATCGTCCATATTCATTGAGTTCATTAATATTGTATCAATCGTTAACCAATTGGATTTTATTTGCTTATCCTATTGGTCTATTCTTCTATGTAATTTTTATCATTCTCCATATATTTTTTATATTTACCATGGTTTTTTAGGTTAGAATTATCCTCCGTTATTTGTTTTAAGCACCCCTGGTTTTAGATACCAGCGCCATTACTCACACTTTTATTTCACAAAACTAATATATTGCCCATGTAAAAAATATATTTAGAAATATACATTTAGCTGCAAGATTTTAACTTATAAGTCAATTGTTTGGAGTCAAGTGCTCTATATGAAGATGCCCTCTAAGAGTATATACTTATCATTTACCATATTTTTTTATAATAGCTCAAATAATAATGTGCACATAACATAATAGCGCTAATAATAATGCCCACATCAAATAATAATAACCCCAATAATAATGTCCACATCAAATAATTATTTGGTGTGGGCATTATTATTGGAGCTATGTTTTGGTGTGGCATTATTATTGGAATCATTTAACTGACCCCATAGTGACTACAACCTAATACAGACAGCATCCTAGTGGTTTTGTTTTGTTTTTTTCTGTTTCTTTTCTGTAAACTTAAGTATTGCTGTTCTGTAGATTACTGATGAATTTATATAAATACTGACATTCCAGTCATAATGACTTGCAGAGCGCCCCCTACTCTCCCCTGAATGACGCCTCCTTAACGTGAGGGGGGATGGGTGATTTCATGCCCCTGCCTCCCCTGTACAAATGTCTATGGGCGTGGCATGTAAAGAAACCAAGCTTTTACAATGCAAAGACATTTCTGGAACTAGTGACTAGAAAAATAGATCCCAATTCATATGGACTCATATACAACAAGGGCTTTGTTATTGGTATTTAATATAGTGATTTATTCCATTTACTTTGTTACTAGTGCAATATTTGCATTGGATTTATTTTGTTTTGAAATGAAGAGAGCGGACAAAGGTTAAATATCTGGCTAATCATACATTCAGACAGATGGTTCTCCACTGGCAAATTCAAAGTTTGCCATGTTAATTATTGTAATTAGCCGGGGTATGAAAAGCGGTACCCTTTGCTTGTGATTTGGTGATGTGATGCAGTGTGCAAATACAAAGGAGTCGTGCGAGCAGCTAGCATTATCGAGCTGTTATTATTGCTGCTTGCCGAGCGTATTATCCTGTCATAGCAGATGTAAGAAAATCTATTTCTCACTTCAAAATGATAAGGCTTTGTCACTCGCAACACAATTACTTTTAAAAATAGAAAGAAGCATTCAATGCGATCGGGGCATGCAGGGGGGAGCCATTGTCCAGCGTCTTGTGACTCATCCAGTGGGCCACAGTCAGCCTCCACATAACTGTCAGCTTACTGATTGCCATCATTCCCTCACTCCCGCGTTTGATGAAATATTCATGCTTTTGCTCTCTCTCTCAGCAAGCACTATTGATTTCTTGTGTAAACGTTGCTATATTTAGTCTAGACAAATGGAATGTGGATTGAATAAATTGAATTGTGGGCTGGGTTGTTGCCTGCTTTTAGCTTCCAATCCATGGCTATTATTTATAATCAAGAGTAGTTTTTGTGAGTTTTAGAGTGATTTTTCACTTTTTAATGATTAGTCTGTAAAACCAAAGCAAACAGTTCAGGCGCAATAATTTCAGCAGAGAGTGAAGTTAAAAGCTGAGCTATTTGTCTTTTACAAGAAAATGTCACTTTTCTTTGTTTGAAAACATTTCAGTCTTGCTTTTAACAAAGGATTTTTTTTTTGTGTTCTTTAAAAGTCTTGGAATATTATTTATACATTTTTTTTTTGTAATTTTCTTGTTGAACAACAACCAGGGCCGTAACTAGGGGTGTGCGATAGGGGCGGTCGCCCAAAGCACCAAGCCAAAGGGGGCACCATTAAGTTCAATTTACAAGTTAAACTGGTTATTAATTCAAGGTAGGGGGGGGGCACATTTTTTCCCTTTTTGCCCCAAGCTCTAAAATACCTAGTTACGGCCCTGACAACAACCCTCAGAATATCATGACAGACAGATGGATAATCATATACAAAGAAGAAAAAAGTTCATTCTGTTTTTTTTTTTTGTTGAAAGAGCTGTGGTGTTTTACTGGTGATGTGTTGAGTTGTAAGGGTTCCTGGTTTTATTCAATAAATTGAATAATAAAATGTACTGATGGATTTGTATGTGTATGTAAGGGGGTTGATTGGTGCTGCTTTGTCCTCTTTTTTTTTTTATAGAGTTTGGTTGCAATGCAAAAAAAAAAAAAAAAAGCGGGAAAGGGTGAGAAAAAAAAAAAGTGGGAAAGGGTTGAGAAATAGCATGTCAGTAAGACAGTTAACCACCATGCTTGTCTAAAGGATATGAGGCACTCGCTAATGAACAAGACAGTTAAGCTAAGACATATAATTTTTGGGACATTTCCATGTACCTCACATAATTCTACAATATAACAATTGGTTTTGTGTTCTCAATAAGCAATAATGTCACATCCTAACTTTTCCCTACCACTTAGACCTTGACACAACAGAGAATCCCTAATATCTATTTTACATATATGTCTTACACCTGAGAAAATAACAAGCTATAGTACATGCTTGATGCCATAAAGTACTAAAAGAAACAGGCTGTATCCCAAATGTAGCTCTGAAAATGAATGTGAGGAATGACTAACACTTAATGGTTACATAATGTGATAAATGTCTTCTATATGCATCTTGGGCCAGATCCTGACCTAAGATCATTTTACGTACGCGAATGTGCCTAAATTATGCACTAGTACTAAGTATAATGCACTCCCCTCTCATTTATGTCACTTAGCTGACTTATGTGTTCAAAACCCCACCTTAACTTTACCTTGCGCATCTCTGGTTGTACGTAATTGACTAACCCAGCCCATGCTGTACAATTTACAAGTCTACCCCCACCCACAATACATATAGTATAGCTTGAGTAGAGATGTCACGCCCTATCGTATGGAGTTACTTACAACTTACAGCTCTATTTACTAAAGCTTTAAACAGTTCATTATAACTCCAAAAATGAACTTTTTGCTATTTACAACAGCTGCACCGCCATGGAAATCACCAGTTTCCATGGCCATGTAGTAAAACTTCACCTGTCCTCGCCAGCCCGTTCTTTTCAATGGGGCTGGCTATTTACTAACCCTCAGATCGGAGTTTTATACTCTGCTCTGAGAGTTAAAATAACGCCACTTCAGACTGGCGTTCAGACTTCTCTTCCAGCAATCTCCCCATAAAACCCCCTTTTTCTCCCCCTAATAACTGTTATTAGGGGGAGAAAAAGGGGTATATGTATGGGTAGACCGCTGGAATATAAGTAAATAACGTTGTCATTAAAAAATTGAAATAAATTTTTTTTTAGAAAAATAAAAAACAATAAAAAAAACAACAGAAATTAAATAAAACAATATAATAGCTTAAATACTTACCGGACCGAAGACGCGTCTGCCC